>PVKP010028567.1:0-29970 GCA_004027715.1 Plecturocebus donacophilus
CATTCTGATTTCGGGTGTTCTCAGCCTTTTTGCACTGGTTTCTTCCCATTTTTGTGGATTTATCCACCTGTCGTCTTTGTAATTGCCGACTTTCAGATTGGGTCTCTGAGTGGACGTCCCGCTTGTTGGTGATGAAGTTTTTTCTGTTTCTTAGTTTTCCTTCGGGGGGCGCTCCTTCCCCACAGAGCTGGGCCTTCCCAGGTTCAGCTGTGCTTCTCAGTCCTCAGCATTTCCACTTGTTGTTCTCCTTGTGGGGACGGGACCTGCCGAGCCCCGACTAAAAGGGCGTCCAGTCCTGCACACTCCGCACTGAGAAGTGCCACGCCGGCCAAAAGAGTTGCGCTGGTGACCCGTGTGGCTCCCTCGCCGGGAATCTCGCAGTCCGTGGGCATCAAATATTCGTCTGCAACTGCGGCGTCCACTCGCTCTCTGCACCCTCACTGCGAGCCACAATCCCGAGCTGCTGCTACGTGGCCATCTTGGATCTCTCTCCGCCCGGTGATCTGAATCCTATATTTTTAAAGCAATTACAAGGGTTTCACACCTGAAGTTCTAGATTGATGTCTAATTGCTTTAGAGTTATCAACATCTTGCAAAGAACTCTTCAGTGTTGTTTAAAGTTTCATTGTTGGGTTTTAAAAAGCTTTGCTCTTAGTTAAGGAGCAAAGAGTTGGATTAAGGAAGAAGTGATGTTTTCTGGGTCTGGCTTTACATTTAGCTGAGATGTTTTAAGTGTTTATCAACAGGTAATCATTTAAGTCTCCTTTCTTCGAACTTTGTTAAAATGTTCATCTCTTTTTCTTAAATTCTCCACTTAAAAAATCTGTTATAACCTAATATTAGGTAGTGAAGCTGTTTTGTGAAAAGTTGTAAATATAATAATCCTGAGCAAGTGACTTCTAAATGGCAATTAAATTGAAGTCCGGGAGAGATGGGGACATTGTATTAACTCAACTGCTACCCTCTCTCTGCAAAGTCGCATCAGGTTTTATTAGCATAGGTTGTTACCTGAGATGGGAAAAAATCTTAGACTTGAATTAGTGCTAAGATGATCTATAATTGCATTATTTTGTTGAATTGGTATGAATACTTTCTGTAATTTTTAGAAAAATTAAGGAAGAATTATTTTAAATATATTTACACACATTATATTCAAAGTATGTTGCGTAAGGTTTTCAGAGTATGAAGACACAAACTGCATTGGAGACTATACTGTTTTTAATAAATTATAATTTTGTAACTATTTGAGTAGAGTTACTCAAAATTATATTCCTTCTACAGAATATCACTGTAGGAGGAAGGGCAGATTGTGTTATTTGGGGTTACGATTTAATACACCTTGTCTCATATGAGATGGGGAATTTAGACTGTCCTAAGGCAAACATTCCCACTATGTCAAAACTGCAAACTTCCAGCCAGCAGCACATACTTAACTTTCCAGGAGTCACCATCTGGAGGAGGCCTCAGTAATACCGCAACACCTTGTTGGTTTGGACATATCTCATTGACTCATTCTTTGGAATGTGTCACCAGCATCCAAGCAACTTTAGATGGAGGACTTCAGTATTGTGAGTCCAGGGATACCTGTGAAATTTAATGGTTGTGCAAATTTCATTGAACAGTATGTTAATGTGACCTACAAAGCCTAATGCATTTGTTTTTTGTCATGATCTACGTTAAGTCCATGCTTTGTTGGAATCTGTGTTATAAAACACATCAGTCTATTATTCCATCCTTGTTACTGAATTTTTCTATTTCCATCATTCATCCCTCACTCAACAAACATTCACTGGGTACCTTTTAAATAATAGATATTAGATACAGAAAATACAGCAGTGAAAAAGACATACCTTTTTCCCTCAACACTGTCACAAAGGCAAATAGTTAGTTCCATGACAGCGTGAAACAGGCTAAAATATATGTAAGAATATGGGTCTTGATCACACAAGGAAGGGTATGACCAGCTGTAGCTGAGGTGTGAAGGGAGGTCAAGGAAGTTTTTACAAGTAAGGTAACTCAAGGTAGGTCTTGAGGGATGAGCAGATTTTACCAAATAAATAGGAAGGAAAATAATCTGTTAAATACAGAGGTGTGTATTTAACACATTATGTAAGGGGAAATGCAAACGATTCTTTTCAACAATATTGATTAAACTGTGAACCTAAAGTATCTGAGATGGGACTTAATCAGTTTAGAAGTTTATTTTGCCAAGATTAAGGACACACCCATGACACAGCCTCAGGAGATAAAAAAGCTACATACCTCCTGCACAATTCGCCTACAAGGAAATTCCTTGGCCTCAAGATGATGACATATGCCCAGTGTGGCTGGGGTACAGGTTGGTTTTATATATTTTGGGGAGACATGAGACATCAATCAACATGTTTAAGATGTAGACTGGTTCACTCTGAAAAGGTGAGACAACTTGCAGTGGGTAGGAGGCTTCCAGGTCATAGGTCGGTAAGAGACAAACAGTGGCATTCTTTTGAGTCTTTAATCAGCCTTTTGCAGAATACAGAATTTACATGTGATAGAGGAGATAGAGGAAGAGTCACATTTGTCTTAGTCTGGCTCAGTGAATCTACATTTTTATATAAACAATAGGTGAGAAGAAACAATCAGATGTGCATTTGCTTCAGATTAGCAGAGGGATGACTTTGAGTTCTCTCCTTTGTCCTGTACCTGTGAAGATAAGCTATAAATTTACATTGCCAGGGTCCAACAGAACTCTTACAGGGTAAAGATCTTGTGTCCCAAAAGGAATTTCCTCGTTGGCAAATTGTAATGGAGGTATGTGACTTTTTAATCTTCGTAGTTTTTTAGGAATAAAATGGTAGGCAGGTTTGCCTGATCAAATTCTCAGCTTGGCATTTCCCTTTGGCTTAGTAATTTGGGGGTCCTGAGATTTATTTTCCTTTCGAAAAGTATATGCACCAGACATGATGAATGTAGACTAAGGGTGGGAAACTGCCAGAAGGGATCCTAGAGAAGAAATGAGAATGAAGTCAAAGTAGGCTTCCCATAATTATTAAAATGAACTTAGAAGAGCCTGATGGTTGAGGTGGAAGCCACAGAAGAATTTTAAATAGGAGACTAATACAGTTAGGAAAAACACTCTGCAGGGTGGAGAATAGATTTGAGGGGTCGAGAGTGTAGGAAGGGAACAGTGAATGAAGGGACTGTTGCAATCAGTAGTCTAAGTGGGAGGTAGCGAGGTCCAGGAAGTGAGGATGGATTGAAGCAATCCATCTACTTTGCAAGAAGGCAGAGTGTGGGAGTACTGGGGAGTGATTCAATTTGAGAGGAATGGAGGTGTGAAAAGGAAGCTTGAATTATAGCATGATTGTACCAGGAGGCACCTGAGGAGGAACTTCCGTGGAGAAGATATGCTTTCAGTTTAGGACATTGTGGTAAAGCTTTTCAGTAGGAAGCTGGGTGTCTACGTCAGGAGCTTAGAAGAGGGACCTAGGTTGTGGGCACAGCTTTGGGGTGATCACATTGAGCTGGTATTGAAGCCACAGGGGTTGATGAGATCACCAAGCATTTTAGATGAGAAAACAAGAGACGATACACAGAACTTTGGATGACACCAATAGTTAAGACTTGAATGGGGAAGGGGAGCTGGCAAAGAGATTGAGGAAGAATGCACAGAAAGACAGAAAGACAAAAAATTTATTATCAAACTGAATATATTTTCTTTATGCCTCTATCCTTTCATGGCTGTGTCTAGTATTTTTCCATGAGTACAATATACATTAATATACATTTTTACTAGTTATATTGCTTTTATTTTTAGATATAATGGTTTTTAATTCCTTGTGACTTGACACTGGACTCCAATTATTATAGACAAGACACTTTGGAATTTAAACCACATACATTCACATAGTGTTTATAGAGGATGAAAGACACTTTCTTTCAGGACAGGAGAGATGCACAAAGGGAAAGGGAAGAGGAGTGAGAATTAGAGCAATCTATTATAAGAGAGGATATTTTGAGAGGAAAACTTTTCTCTCCTAAAGACACATTGTTTTCTTGCTCACTGTATCCTTACATCTTAGAAGAATCCCTAGTTTATGTAATTGCTGATGGCTAATGATGGACTTGTCCTGGTGCATGAGTAAATGTAGATAAGGGTTGAGCCATTTATTAAAACAACTTGTCACCTTAGTAGCTAAAATTCCCCCCATGTTTTCCTCAAGGAGTCATCCAATCCTGATGTTTTCTATGAAACCCTATAGCTATTCTGTAGGTATTTCAATTTTCAAATGAGTGTTGCAGATGTGTGTGTGTGTGTGTATGTATACGTATAGATACAGATATTCTGGTTGTTTGGGTGTTTTATAATGGTGAAATCTTTAACTTGCAGCTTTCAGTAAGTTTCAGAGACTCAATAATACACCATAATGTTTGACAACTTCCCAGCCATATTCATATAATATGAGGTGTATCTACTTTACCAAAAAAGCTGCTTTTCAAACATTTGCTTGCAGTTAGGTTGCAGAACACTTTTTCCCCATGGAAATAATGTCAGAAGTGGGACTTGCATTCAAGTCCTGCCTACTGTGGTTGTTTGAAATATGTTCCGAAACTCTTTGACAAAACCTTCAAATGGTGGAGCTAATTCCTCTCCCTTCAGCATGCGCTGGATTTAGTGGCTTACTTCTAACGAATAGAAAAAAAAGCAGAGGCGACTGAATGTGGCTTCAGAGACTAGATGACAAAAGGCACTTTGGCTCTCTTTTCTCCCTTTCTCCTGGATCCCTTGCTCTGCGGCCAGCCAGCTGTCACATCCTGAGGACACACAGCCAGCCTGTGGAAAGGCCCCCATAGTGAGGAATGGAGGTCTCCGGCCAAAAGTCATGTGAAGACACCAGCTTGGAAGTGGACCATCAGTCCCTGTCAAGCCTTGAGAAGACTGCAGGCCTGGTGATAACCTCACTGCACCCTCATGAGCCAGAACCACCCAGCTAAGGCACTGCATTTCTGACCAATGGCAACAGTCAGATAATACATCTTTATTGTCTTAAGCCACTGAATTTTGCAGTAACTTGCTACCCATCACTGATACACCCACAAAAACCTGTTTAATTTGATTTAAATATGCTCAGAAGATTTCCAATGAAAAACTATTAAAATATAATCTCAGGCAGAGGAGACACTGTAAACTTGAATAAAGAATGTAATATGGAGATGTGTTTGAGGGGAAAGAAAGCACATTTAATTAGAGAACGATGAGGAACAAGATGGGGATTTTTTTTTTTTTTTACTGTTTTGATTTAGGTTTCAAAGGGAAATCCTGGGTTTTTAACTGGATATAATTTTATTATAACTGTATTTTTACAAAATTTTTGTCTTTTTTGATTCACAAAGGAAAGAAATATAATGACAGATTGAGAAGGGAGGAAGAATAATTTTCCTGAGGCAAGAGTTGGAAGAGAGGTAGAAAGGGAGATGGGGAGAGAGTTCTGCGAGGCCTGAGAAAGGAAGTGGAAGCTCTTAGCAATTCGTGGTGAGAAGCACAAGAGAGTACCTGGTGCTGGCCTGCAGGTACGAAGAGGAATAAAGTGGGTGTCTTGGTGGATACTTCACCCCCATAAGAGGAGAATCTATTGCTCACCAAAGCTAGTTAGGTTGGAATGACCTGGAGTTTACAGTGGTGAGAGGGAGGCAATGGCCGGTGACCATGCTTATGTAGAAGGCTTGCAGGACTTGAGTGGATAGCTGAGGGACACTTGTATGAATATGGCTGCATCTTATGCCGTTTCTTACTTCCGTGGCAGCTTTGTTATTCCCAGATAGCTTCCTTTGAATTTCCATATCATCACTTTACACCTGAATACCTGGATGGTTGTCAGAAAGTACAGTACTTGTCAACTGACTGCTCAGCCACTTCTTGTGTTCTATATAAAGGCCATGGCTTTTGCCATATACAAAGCTTGGCTTTTGCAAAGTACAAAGAGTACTTTTATTTGTCCTAAAAAGTTCTGCAATTTGCTAAGGAGGGTATGTGAGTGAACCACACAAGACAGGAAGAAGAGAGAGTTGGAAAATGAGACCCATCAGGGTTTCTACATGGGTAGGAAACGTAGCGAGGCATCTGCCTTTGCTCCACTTAAGTTGAAGGACACTTTTGTGAAGCCAATAGATTCGTTCTTTAAGCCTGTTGGGAGGTGATTTTTTTAAAGAGGGCTTCACTCTATCACTAGGCTGGAGTGCAGTGCGATGACACAATTGTAGCTCACAGCAACCTCAAACTCTTGGGCTCAAGGGATCCTCCTGCCTCAGCCTCCTGAGTTCTGGGACTACAGACATGCACCATCACACTGGCTAATTTGTTAAATTTTTTATAGAGACGGGGGTCTCTCTATGTTGCCAAGATTGATGTCAAACTCCTGGCTGAATTTTTGAGGTTAAAGTACCCGCTGCATGTTATATAAGGGTCTGGTAAATACGTTTTAATGTATTATTAATGAATGTTTTCACAAGTGTGTGTTTTTAACAGGTCACCATAGTCTGTATTCACTCTTATCTCTCCCCCATTTTTTTCTCAGGTTTGCATTTGAAAGCAGTGGGGCATAATTCAGTGTGTGTGCACTTGTGTATATATAATTTTTCTCCCTTAGTATCAGCTTTATTCTGAGGAGAAAAATGGGGTTCATCGATTCCATGGGACTACTGATTAGTGAAAATAATATTTAAAAAATATTTATAGATTTGTTGTACCATAATTTCCCATTTAGTGAAAGTACAAATTCCCAGAATTTGTCCTAGTTTAACCTAAACCCATGGGTTCATAACATGTTATATTTAGGTAAAACGAAGGAATCAAACATTCTCAGGGTTTTTAATCTTTCTTTCTAGAAAAATTCAGTTCTCAGCCTTCTGGCTTTGAAGTTTCTATGGATAAAAAGAAAGTCAAAACTGTTTCTGGAGAGGTGAATTTTTATTATGTTTCTGGAGCTAAAGTTTGCAGATTTTTATGACTCCTGATCAAGTGGCATTATTATGGAAACTCTCTTAATATGCTTGTGCAACATGCTCAAGTCAGAAAACATGAACTGCTAATAACATGACATCAATTCTCTTTTCAGGTTTGTAAGCAATAAAATGAATATGATATTCATCACTGACATGGAGAATGCAGCTGAGAGGGTTGTGTTGCCCGGGAAAAGCCACGTGTAATTAAATTGAGTGTATGGAGAGAAGACATGAAGAAGTTTGGGTATAAGTGGGAATTGACTGTATCAGCACAACCAGGATTTCACAAGTGCTAGTGGAACCCATTTGGGTTGGAGGAGTGGAGGAGCAAACAGATGATGGATCGTGTGAATTAGTTTCTGGGGCGACTGATCTGGATCATGGTTTCTGAACAGTAGCACTGGTGACATTTTGGGCTGGAGAATTCTTTGTTCTGGAGAGTTTTCCTGTGAATTGCCTAATGTTGAGCAGCATCTCTGCCCTCTACCCAATACGTGCCAATATCATTACTCTACTCTCCCAGTTTGGACAACAACCAAAAAGATCTCCCACTTTCTCATATGTTCCTGAGGGGCAAAATGGCCAGAGTGGAGAACCAGTGTCTTGACAAAACCAGAGGGAAGCATTGGGATAGAAACCTGGCTTAAGTTTTCAGTAAGAGAAGATTGCTGAGTAAGAAGTACCTTTTTGCTAAAGAAATGCAAATGATGTTAGAAAAAGAATTGGTAAAGGAAAGTGGCCCTGTGTCTGGTGTGGCCTCCTACAAACCCAACACCTGGGTAAATTGCTCAGCCTGGGCTGGGGGAGGATTCTTCTTCAGTTTCCTGGTATCCTGATGTCTCTGATTCGTTTGATCCCAGGTGGGGCTGAGAGAGAGTTTATATTTCAAACTGTGGTTTCCAGGTGATGCTAATGTATTGCAAAGATGCCACATTTTGAGAACCACTGCTCTGGAATAAGCACCTTTGGTGCCATTTGGTGTTAGACTTTTCTTGATTATCTTTGTGATTTTTCTCTATGCCCAGGCTTTCCACCCTTAGTTTTTCTTATGTTGGCTCCTTCATTTCTCACTTCCTGCAGTCCTTAATTGTCTTCCTTAATTCACATTCTGCATTCATGGATGAAGGGAGAATGCCTCTTCTTTCTTTCTCATCTCTCACTGGGTGTCTGTTTTTTTTAGCTTCAAACTACAGGAGACTCAGTTTCCCTCATGCTATATCCTGTAACATCTTCCAAGGTTGCTCATCTTTTAGGAAACCAGTTTCTTAAGGCTAGGCTTACATATACCACGGTTGTCAATAATGTATGGTTCTTAACATTTTATATGCTGTTTTGACTGTAGTAACACATTTTTAGGGAATATCTGACTTTTAGATCCTTTTCTGAGCTGTAACTGATTTCTTGGAACTCATTTTTCTACAGGGGACATTTGAATTATTTTGCATAAATGAATAATTTTACACTTGCCCACATCAAAGCTTATCTGCGAATTTCTTGCCCACTCACACATCCTCATGAGATGTGCTTATCAGATTGCATGTTTTTTTTTACCCAGAAAATCTTACTTAGGGTCCTATGCATTCTTAGAGATATTGCTGTATCTGTTGCTTCTTAGTTATTACAATGGTTTCCTTTGTGTTTGTTTTAGAGAGAGATTGGCCCCTGGGAGATCATCACTGTTTATATTTTTATAAACATTCCCTTTGCTACATGTTGCTAAAGGACTCCCTTTCCATGACAAAACAGAATCATATGATTCCATTCAAATTTCGGGTTAAAAGTAGACTGTTTCTCTCTAGTATCACCTAGTGTTCCGAGGCCTGATTCCACTTCGATAGCTGACCCCAGTGACCCACTGTAAAGCTGACAGTTCTGTCACTCTGGATCTTGCAACATGCTCCTATTAGGTATGTTTCATGGCCAAGGCTGTTGGGATTGCTAGAGCCTTTAGGAGTAATTGCTTCTTATGCAACAGTGCAAGAGGACTTCATTGATTTCTGCAGCAGGCCTTACTCCCTCCCATTCTGCACACTTCCTAAAGCCTCCTTCTACCTTTACGAACTCAGCCGCCTCCTGGCCGTGTCAAATCCTTATCATATGTCACACGTCCACCTCACCAGCTCAGGGGGGTCTTCGGTGACACTGAGGACAAGCTGCCATACTGGATGCCCCTGGAGCGCCTGCATGTCTCCTTTAGGATACTTTGTACAGTATGATTGTTTAATTATTAGCAATAATATGATGAGTTACTTATTCACCTGTGAGTTCTCTGAGGGTGGTGACTATTTCTTGAGTCATTGTAAATGCCTGATGTCAAGCATAGGGCCTGGTGCCTAGAAGGACCTCAGTATTGACTGACTGGTGGGTCTGTTTCTCCTGTCCACTCTCTGGAATAACACTGAAAAACCCTGCTTCTGAACTTTGCCATTTTGACTGACCATGGTCATACATCTCACCCTGTATTTCCCCTTTGTTTTCGGGCTCTGCTCGGTTCCTTAGCTTTTCTTCATAGGACTTGGTCTCCGAACCTCCTACTACCCTGGCTATCCAGTTTTGGATGTTCTGTTGAATGCAGCGTTCTGGGCATCAGCACAAGACACATGAAAGTGGTTTTCTCCTTCATTAGAATATGGCTGTTCTTACAAACACACCAGAACTGCTTTAATGATTGTAGCACCTGAGTCACATTGTTGACTAATGCTAAAATTCTGATTATTGCAATGCTTCAGCTATGCACATGATGCATTTTAATTATACAAGCAATACATAATCACTATAAAAACTAGAAAAATCAGATGAAAAATAATAATTTAAAATCAGCAAGTAATGCCACCACCCAGAAACATCCAGTGTTAAAGTTTTATAACCTTAAAGACTTTTCCCATGAGCCATCTATATTGATATATATGCATAAATGTTATGTGTAAGGTGTTTATGTATATGTATGTGTATATATTCTGAGCTTATATGTGTTCTCTCTCTATAAAAATATATATGGCTCTGTATGCTGCCGTATATGACAAAGTCTCTTTATGTTAGTAAACAGAGTTCTGTTCTGCCTTGATAATCAATGTGACATAGTGAATACGAATCTAGGATTTGAATTCAGATGGACATGGTCTGTACCTCCCATTGCTTACTAATTATATGACCTGGGATGGGTCATATAATCTTTTCTAAACTTCAGTTTTATAGTTATTTATGGTTAGTTATATAGTTATATAGTATATAGAAATAGGTAGTTATATGACATATTTATAATAGCCATATGGTTTATTTAGCTATATAGTATTTCATTTTATGAATATACCTATTTACAATGTCTTTAAATTAGGTTTACTCCATCCTACCATTTAATTTTTTAATTCTGAAGCTGAATTTTTTTTATTTTTGTGCCCGTTAAATTTTATTTTATTGATTTCAACCAAAATACTTGACAAAAGATTTGGGATAATTTAAAGATACTTTTCAATCTTTATCTTTTGAATCTATGTGTTACTCCACATTTGATAATCAGACATTTAATCCAAATTATAGACAAAAATGTTAAGTATGGTAAAGAACTATATATTCCATCATTGTGACCATTATAGTAACCCTCTCCATTATTGTCTTAGGGATATGAATACACTAATAACCAGTCACTTTGATTAATATTATTAATTGGCTATTGAATCTATCCACTGGTTGGTCTGCTCCTTTTCCAGTCCTAAAGGAGAGCAAGAGAAATCCTGCCTGGTGCCCTGAAGGAATAGAATATATAATCTTTGTTGCACTGTACAATTTACCTCTCCAAGAAGAGTTTCATAAAAGTAAATAAAGTTAGTTTGGTCTAATACATTTTTAGTGAACTCACACTCCTCCCTGAAATTTTCACAGCTTTCTTAATAAGGTAGGAGCCATGGCCACATGGGTAAGATGTCAACTCTTCTAGAAAAGAATGACCCATGGCAACAAATCTATACCAACATACGCGATAAGTGTGCTCTGGGTTTTTACTTTAGAAAGGGATGAGGGAAAAGGCATGCTTTGTAGGGAAAAAGGAAAGAGTGGAAAAAAAAGGGTGAGAGAGGATGGAGAACATTTTTCATTTTTATTTGCTTTATTTGTTTTCCCTTGGGACAGCACTGGTTCTTAATGAAAGAAGGGGAGGACATGCCAAAATAGTGCTATGTTTAATAAACTCATCATAGCATTTGCTCCATATAAATACATGCTATCCACATATGCTGTAAGATGTGTATGCTTGCTATTTCTTGTTCACCTTGGGTAGTTTATGTGATGCATAATACTTATTATTAAAATAACAATACTTTTAAATAATACTGTGGTTATGTTCTCCAAATCCTTTTTACTTCTTCACCTGAGTAGGTAGGTAGAGTATCTCTTAAAGGGGAAGAGGGATGTAGAAAGACTAAGTGATTCTCCCCAGATGTTCATAGCAAGTTAGTACTAGAATTAAGACCATAAACCAGAGGTTATATTATAGGGCCCCTCACTTGAAATTCAGTAAAATTTTTCCCCATCCTGCCTTAAGAGAGTGAGCCAGCCTCATGTACTGGTTCCAGAAGAACATCCAGGCCCAGGCCTTCCCTACTTCAACAGCCTGTTCCCCCACAGCTTCTCATTCCAGGCACGTCAAGCTACCTAGTAGTTGCTCCTTGCACCAATGCTGCTCCATACCTTTGTATATTATTTTAGGCCATGTAGATTCATGTAAATAAAATGCCCTTGGCACCTTTCTTTACCTGGAAAATTACTGCTGTGTGTCAAACTCTTAACTTTTCTTCTCCAGAGAGCCTTCTTTGAACGTCATGTGCATGATTATGCTAGCCCTGGACCTTGCGAAGCCCTGGACCTTGTACTTGAGAGGGCAGTGATCTCTTATGTGCCTCTCTCCTTCCTTACTGCAAATCCTTCGTATATCCAGAGACTGATAGGTAGTGAGAGCTCAAATACTGTGAAAGTTGGCTAAACTGACAGGTTGTCTTATATCAAATAGGATATGAGAGCAAATCTCAATCAATGAACAAATAAATACTCTTGGACTACATTCTACTTAGAAGGAAATTTAGTTTGATTTTTAAAAACACATTTTTCAAATGCTCTAGTAATAGACGTTGTGTTGTTACACATCTAATTAGTGTTTTGCTCAAGTGGTCAAGCATAGGTATTCTTTATCCAGAAGCAACATGTGTTACAATCTCAATAGCTAATAGGTTTAGTAAGATTCTTTAGAGAAGTGGTTGTATTTTAATTCAGATTCCTTAAGAAGTTAGAGGATCTTTGCCAGAGATTGTAGCATTTTGACAGTATCTATCTTTTTAAAAATATTCTGACATCTAAGTGATTTGATTAATTTAGTTTTTAATAGGTGTGAGGTAATTTAAAAAATATTATAGCTGCATGATCATTTATTCATGGAGGATCATTTTGTAAGTGATTGGGTTTCATTTCTTCTTTTCTGGTAGAAGTAGAAAAAAGTATGTGGATGCTGCTAACTTAACTACTTTCTTTACTGATAACTAAGAACGGAACAGATCTTGCTGTGAATTATATAAGCAGCTTTCAAAGCAATCCATATTCTTTCTGTGACAGAGTATGAAAAACACAAGGCAGAGAATATGGTTATGAGAATATTTTCCTGCAAAAGCTTAACCATGTTGTATTTCATAGTATAGTCAGAGAAAGACTGAGTTAGAATGATCATAACAGTTGCTTGAAAAAAATGTATCTTAATGTCAGCCTTGAATGGCTTTTCTTTTTCTTGCTAAGGAAATCTAACAGGATATTAAAAAACTTATTAACCTTCAAAATGTGTTTAGATTCTGCTCTGCTTCTAAAGAGGCAATATGAATGTGAGAGCTATGTTTAGTAGAAGTTTTGACCCTTAGAATTTGTAGAAAGGGGTCACTTAAATTTAGTTTGGAAGCCAACAGTCTCACGTATGACTGTCTTTAATATCACACTCTTCTAATCCATTCTTTATGCAGCTGGTACGGTTATCATTCTAAAAGCAAATCTGATTATGTGATTCATCTGTTTAAAGCCCTTTAGTAGTGAAATCTAGATGCCTTAGCTTGGCAGACTAGGTCCTGCTTGAGCAGGCCTTGCAACAACTGCCCTAGAAATCCATGCTTGAGCTATAAGGAGCAACTCACAATGCCCAGACTTCCTCAGCCAGTGGCTACTTATTATTTTGCAGCTATCCCTGTCTACCTGAAATGCATAGTCTCTGTTCATCCTCCCCAGGAATTGACCAATCCATCCTTTGCACCAATAATCTGCCTCTACATCATGGTTCTTTCAAGACACTTTTAACAATTTGTGTATTCAATAACCCTTCCCTCTTAGACTCTAAGCTCTTATTATCTCTGTGTGATCATTACCCTTGCCTCTTTGACTCTAAGCTCCTATTATCTCTTCATGGACAGGGCCTGCTTGGCACTTAGTTGAATTGATTTATAAATAGATTCACTGAAACCCAAGACATATTGACTATGCCTCCTCTCAAAAACAGTATCCTTCATGGAAGTTTTGCCAACAATTCCAAAATAGTCTTCATCTTACACTTACTGATTTTGTAATAGTGTTGTAGTTGAAAACATTGGAGCTTAGTTGCTTGGGTTTCTAATTTCAATCCTTACTCAAATACTTATATTCCTACAGAAGAAAATATTTTAGGCTAAGAAAATCAGCATAGTTGGCAAAATTCTCAATTTTGAACCCCAACTACCCCACATTTTATCCATGAAAATGTGCCTGTTGACCCATTTTGCCCTCCACTGGTGTTCTGAGATGGGTTTGCAATTTTGCGGGAAGCATATAAAGGAAAATGACATCAACATTTTTTAGCTAGATTCCTGTTTGGCTTCCTATGACTATTAAGATTAGTTCTATGTTATTTTGTTCCTTGAGCCATCATTAATCTTGATTACTGGCTTATTGTTATTTCTGAGTTACTTAAAAAATATAGAGTCATATATTAGTATGTTTGGTATTATATGTAGTAATCGAATTAGTCACTGCCATTGCTGCAGGCTTAAAAGTAATTACCAAAGTAGACACCATCACTGGAATGTAGGTTGAATCAGAGAGTATTAACTTTTTCCATTTTTCTTTCTTTCTTTTCTAAGTTTAGAAAGCTCAGGCCCAGAATCTTAACTTATATGGGATTTCATGGCAAATTAAAAATGAAGTCCTGAGTCCCGTGCAAAGCATTTCCAAAATGCTTCCTCCCCTTTTATATTTGAAAATCTTTCCAGTAGCACGTTAATGTAGGAACTATTCTGGAGACATCAGGCTTGGAGCTAGGAGTTATGCCACTGCTTACTTTCCATTGCTTTTCATTGTCCCCCTGCAGAAAAGTGCCCAGGATGATAAGTCCTCAATGAACTAAGAGATCAAGGCACATAACTCTCTTATAAATTATGGCTTTATCTAAATGGCTTTACACTTGTAGGTGTTGCCTTAAAAGTGTCAGAAAAGACTGACTTTCTACTTAAATCAACAGAAACTTTGACTGCATGAGTGATTCCCAGTCTGTTATTACTTGTGTTGATGAGTGGGCTTGTTGTTTTTCTGTAGCTTTGGAGGCTTCATATCAAGCAGGTTCAGTTTGGATGACAGCATGGAGCTACAGAGAAGCTAACCACAGAGGCAAGGGAGAGAAAGCAGTCTCAGAGACAAATGCAAAAAGTCTTGGGAATCCTTTCTAAATGTTCACTCATTAGTCTCTCCAGAGCACCTATCTGGTATTTTCCCTCAATAGGTCAACTATTGTTGCTTGATGGCTTTAATCATTTTGCAATTTCAAGTGAAAAGAAGAGTAATACCATAGCTGTGTGTCAGCTTTCTGTCTTATTCATAGGAAGAAGGAAATAAAAAGTTCTTGCAAAATGCCCTGTCTTGGAAACCTTGAAAGATGGTAGCCTTCTTAATCATACAAATATTTCAAATAACAGCTTTGTCAGCCTTCCTGCTTTGAGCTCACAATAGGGACAGTAGGTAGGCTGGGGAAGGGGAAAAGAACAGCCTTTAATTATACATCAGCAGCACTTTCAGGGAAGGAACTATATGTTTTTTGTATTCTTCAAAGCCTGCTATTGTCTTCAACCCATAATCTGCACTTTGAAGTGTCTGCTGAATGAATGGATGGGTAGATGAGTGAATGATGGATGGATATTGTATATCTACTTTGTGTTATTTTGAATGAGGCAGGATCTCAAAATAAATTTGTCTTCTCATAATGGAATGCTTTTTCTTTCTTTTTTATTTGCATAAATAATTGTCCTCTTACTCTTCTGTAGTCTCATATAAAAGCATTTTCTATACTCTGTCAAGCTATTCACCTTTATTCTGGATTATATCCCATCCTACTTCTTTTTTTGTTAGAAAATAATCAGAGACAAAATTTTCCAGGCTGGGGGAGTCTTTTTTCCCCACTTTTACTTTTGTTAATTTTGACTTGAAGGTACAGTGAAAGCAGCATCTCCTCTTGAAGCTTCTACCTTACTAAGGTTATTCTACCTTACTCTATTTAACACATATTTAGTTTTCTTACCATAATTAAACAGGCAACAAGTGTAAGAGCACATATTTTACTTAATAAAAATATCAGCATCAAATTCAGTGATGAGCACATAGTAGTTGATTAGCAAATACTTCTTGATTGAGTAAACTATTACTCATGCATGGGATATTCTTGCTCTCTTGAGTAAATCTGATTGCCATTTTATTACAAACTCTGAATGCCCACAAAAGTACATTCATCATGGAAATTTAACTGATTATTTTGCCTTTAGCTACTGTAATAAGAAGCCTTTTTCATTTTATGACTGCTTTCTTCATCCACATACAGATTTTAAGTTTTGTTTTTCGGACACTTTCTCTATTTCTTTTCGTATTTAAAAGTCATTCTAGTTGTGAGTTATTGTTTCAGAGTCAGGAAATATGATTGTTAGACAAAAGGACTGATGAGGTAATGTGGAATCTGATGGTAAATTAAAAGATATTTTGGGATGCATCACAAGGTTTTGGGGTAAAAGGCTTGTATATTTTGTGAACCTTCTGGAACTGATGAACACGCTCCTTTGGCATGCACGTGTGTGTGTGTGTGTGTGTGTGTGTGTATGTATGCATTTGTACTGTGGCAAGGATGTGCAGGCAAATAATTGCTAGCAATTCTAGACGTAACTCAAAAGAGAAGCAAAGATTTTTACAGCTGTGCTTTTCCATCTTAGTTCCTCTCAAAGAAAAGTATTTTTTGATGTGAAACGCAATTGCTTCTGATTCTAAACTACATGGCTCCCCTCTAAGGGATTCGCCAAAATGGCAAAAGATGTGGGGAAAGGGGCAATTTGAATATGAAAACATTGCAACTGGAAAGAAATTCAGGGCTGTGCACTACTAGACAGAACTGTAAATGAGCTGAATTCGGTTGAGTTTCCATTAGTCTAGTAGGAATCTGAAGATACTAATTAATGCGTTTTCTTTTCTCTCTATTTTTTAAATGAACTAAACAAGTACAAGTGCCTTTGAAATTCTATTAATCTCGTATCCAAACCCTAGTAGACTCCTTCTTTATTCAGTGTGTCATTCATTAACCTCAATTTTGCCTCCAGCTGCCTCCTACCAAACTAGTAAAAATGGAAAATGAATTGTGATGAATGCTTAACTCACTTTATATGCTGTGGTCCTTTTTTATTCTTGTTTACTGTGAGTTATGTAGCCTCTGCTATCATTTTGCAAATTTCTTTAACCTATTTTTTGTGGGAACTTCTATCTCTAGGATATCCTATTAACTCTCACCATGATGACTTCTTGATAAAGGAAGAAAATATTGATATTACATGTCTAAAATGTCTTTTTCTATCCTTCTTTTGGATTGATAATTTTGCCAGGTGCAGACTTACAGAATAAAAATTGTTTTCCCTTGGAATTTTGAAGATATCACTGCATTATATTCTAACTTTCAATAATATTGAGAACTCTGATGCCACTTAAAAAATCCTTTGTATGCAGCCTTTTCTCTCACCTCACCCCTTGGAATTTTTAAGTATATGATGTAGATATTTATTGATTTTGTTAGACATTTTTAAGGACTTTTAATGTTAGAGATTTACATCTTTCAGTGGTATACATATATATTTTTAAATTATGTCTTTGATAATTTCCATACAAATGGTTTTCTTTGGTCTTTCCTACTGAAACTCCTGTTAGATTTTGGGCTTCATGGCTTTTCTAAATCATTCCTTTATGATTTTTGTTGTTGTTGTTTATAAGCCCTTTGTTTATCTTTTTGTTCTTTTTTGGAACAAATTTCCTTGCATCTATAGTTTTTAATTTTTATATTTTTAATTTTTGTGGGTACATACTAGGCGTGTATATGTATGGGATACATGAGATGTTCTGATGCAGGCACGTAGTGTGAAATATGCACATCATGGAGAATAGGGTGTCCATACCCTCAAGCATTCCTTGTCTTTAATCTTCTAATCCTCTTATTGGATTAAAAATTACATATTTATATTTTTATTTTTCAGGGAACTTTTCTCTTTTTGAGATGGATTCTCACTCTGTCATCCAGGCTGGAGAGCAGTAATGCGATTTGGCTCACTGCAACCTCTGTCTCCCAGGTTCAAGCCATTCTCCTGCCTCAGCCCCCTGAGTATCTGGGATTACAGGCATCCACCACCATACCTGGCTATTTTTTTTTGTATTTTAGAGGCAGGGTTTCACCATGTTGGCTAGGTTGGTCTCGAACTCCTAGCCTCGAGTGATCCACTCTCCTCAGCCTCCCAAAGTGCTGGGATTACAGGTGAGCGAGCCACCACACCCAGCCCCTTTCTTATTTTTTTGTTGTTGCTTTTTATGATGTGTCATTCTTAATTCACGGATGCAACATCACATCTTTGATGATATCAATGGTAGATTATTTGAATTTTTCATTTTTGTTTCTTGTTTTTATTTCCTATGTTATCTATTTTAAATTAGAGGCTTTTCTCAAACATGTGGTAATCCTTGCATTTCTACTCATGTTCATTAAACACGGATGGGAAGCTTCGTGAAAAAGTTACATTAGTTCATTGATCAGCTTTTCTGTAACCAGCCAGATCATTTTTGGTTGGGGCTCCCCAACTGTCAGTCAGTATGTGCACATTTTCCCCCACTCTCTCCAGAGCAGGATTCTCCATGCTCCTTTTAAGGAAGGAGAAACTTAACTGTTCACATCCTAAAGTTGGGCAGAAGGAGGGTCATCGATGTCAATGTTTCTCACCCTTAGCCTTCAATGTTCCTAAGAATCTCAGGCTCAATTTCTCCACCAAATATTACTCAATCCTCCTGAAGGAAGGAGAGACAGTAGTCACGTAATCGGCTATGTTGGAAGTAGGGAATGCAAGAAAATAAATTTCCTTATGGAGACTTTCAAAATATCCCCTTGTATGGATATCTCATCCAGTTCTAAAACAACAACAACAAACAGACAAAATATTACCATGTTTTCCAACCCTTTCCCTCAAATGTACAGGCATACCTTGGAGATATTGATACCACCACCATAAAATAAATGTAGAAATAAAGTGAGTCACATGAATTCCTTGGTTTTCCGGTGCACATAAGAGTTATGTATACACTATACTGTAGTCAATTAAATGTGCAAAAACATTTTGTCTAAAAAAGCAATGTAGACATATTAATTTAAAAATACTTCATTAGTAAAAAGAAATGCTAACAATCATCTGAGCCTTCCATGAGCCATAATCTTTTTGCTGATGGAGTGTCTTGCCTTCATGTTGATGGCTGCTGACTGGTCAGGGTGGTGGTTGCTCAAGGTTGGGGTGGCTGTGGCAATTTCTTAAAATAAGAACAGTAAAGTTTACTGCATCAGTTGTCTGATCACTCTTCCTATCACTAGAAATTTCTCTGTAGAGATGAAGATCACTCTTCCTATCACTAGAAATTTCTCTGTAGAGAATGATGCTGTTTGATATCATTTTACTCACAATAGAACTTTCAGAATTTGACTCAATTCTCTCAAACCCCACTTCTGCTTTTTCAAATAAGTTTATGGAATATTCTACCCCTGATATTGTCATTTCAGCATCGCTCACATCATCTTCATGAGGAGTAGATTCCATCTCAAGAAAACACTTCCTTTGCTCATCCATAAGAAAAAACTCCTCATTTGTTCAAGTTTTATCATGAGATTGTAACAGTTCGTCACATTTTTCAGACTCCGCTTCTAATTCTAATTATCTTGCTATTTCTGCCCTATCTGTAATTACTTCCTCTACCGAAGTTCTGAACCCCTCAAAGTCATCCATGAGGATTGGAATCAACTTCTTCCAAATTGCAGTTAATGTTGACATCTTGACTTCTTCCCATGAATCAGGAATATTCTTAATGGCATCTGGAATGGTGAATCCTTTCCCAAGGTTTTTAATGCACTTTGCACAGGCCCATCAGAGGAATTACTATCTATATTGGCAATAGCCTCACAAAATGTAGTTCTTAAAGGATAAGACTTTAAATCTGAAATGCTTCCTTGACCTATGGGCTGCAAAATGCATGATGTGTTAACAGGCCTGAAAACAACATTAATCTCCTATACAATCCCCATCAAGGCTTTTGAGTGACTAGGTGCATTGTCAATGAGCAGTAATATTTTGAAAGGAAGCTTTTATTCTGAGCAGTAGGTCTTAACAGGGAGTTAAAAATATTCAGTAAACCATGCTGTAAACAGCTCTGCTGTCATTCAGGCTTTATTGTTCTATTTATAGAGCACAGGTACATCATTCTTAAGGGCTCTAGGATTTTCACAATGATAAATTAGTATTGGCTTCAACTTAATACCACCAGCTGCATTAGTTCCTAACAACAGAGTCAGCCTCTCTTGCCTGACTTTGAAGCTTTGAAGCCAAGCATTGACTTATCTTCTCTTGCTGTAAAAGTCCTAGATGGCATCTCCTTCCAATAGATGGATGTTTCATATACATTAAAAATATGTTGCTTAGTGTAGACTCCTTCATCAATGATCTTAGCTAGATCTCCTGGATAACTTGCTACAACTTCCACATCTACACTTGCTGTTTCACCTTGCACTTTGATGCTATGGAGATGAATTTTTTCCCCCTAAACCTTGTGAACCAACCTCTTCTAGCTTCCATTTTTTTCTTCTGTGGCTTCTTCACCTCTCAGATTTTAATGGAACTAAAGGGAGTTAGGACTTTGCCCTGGATTAGGCTTTGGCTTAAGGGAATGTTGTGGCTGGTTCGATTTTCTGTCCAGACCACTCAAACTTTCTCCATACCAGCAATAAGGTGGTCTCACTTTCTTATCATTCACATGTTCACTGGAGAAGCACTTTTTAATTTCCTTTAAGAACTTTTCCTTCGATTTACATTTGGCAAACTGTTTGGTGCAAGAGGCCTAGCTTCAGCCATCTTGGCTTTCAACACACGTTCCTCACTAAGCTTAATCGTTTCTAGCTTTTTATTTAAAGCAAAAGACTTGCAACTCTTCTTTTCACTTAAATAGTTAGAGGCCATGTAGGGTTCTTAAATGGCCTCATCTCAATAATTCTTGTGTTTCAGGGAATAGAGAGGCCTGCGGAGACAGAAAGAGATGGGGGAACAGCCAATTACTGGAGCAGTCAGAACATTACTCATTTATCAGTGAAATTCACTGTCTTAAATGGGCACAGTTTGGGTTACCCCAAAACAATTATAATAGTAACATCAATGATCACTGACTACAAATTACTATAACAGATATAATAAGAATGAAAATTTTGAAATATTGCAAGAATTACCAAAATGTGACACAGAGACACAGAGTGTCTTGGAAAAATGTCACTGATAGACAGGTGCAACACAGAGTCCACAAACCTTCAATTTGTAACAAAGCACAGCATCTGTGAAGCGTGTTAAAGAGGGGCACAATAAAATGAGTCACGCCTGTACTCCTTCCTTGCATTGTATCTGGTACTTACAACTCCTAAGCTTTTTCTGGTTCTTCAGGGTAAAATGGAGTGCGTCTTATTGGTCTCCTTCTTTCATAGGTACTTGGGTTTTTCCTTCCTCTTTTCTATGGTGTTTTCACTGTATTTTATTTCTTGGTGGAATGGGGTTTGGGTTGTGTCTACTAAAATTATTTGATCTTAATAAAAGACTGCTTTTATTGAAAAGCCTTATGGTTATTTATGGAATAGACCAGTGCATAGATATAGATGCATAGATAGCAATTAGAAGTAATGTAGAAAATCCATGAGGTCCAAATCTAATGGGTTTCAACAGGAAAGACTGAACAACATAATCCATATTGAAATGGTCAAAGAATAGTGAAATGAAGGCTATTGTAGCATGTTTGTGTATCTGTGAAGATGTTGCTGTCTCTCTTTCCAGTAACTTCGGAGATTGGGCCATGTAAAGCAGGGCTTCTAACTGGGAATGCAGATAAATAAACTGAGATGTAATGTATTAACAAGTCACCGTGAGCTACCTTCACTGTACAGATACACAGAAGGAGCCCTGAAGGAATATGGATATGCAGTTATAGGAAAGTAGGTTTTGATGGAAGAGGGTGGAGACAGGAAAAAATCAGAAGATATGATGATGGTTCTAAGATGTGGCTTCTAGTCAGTGAGGGTCTGTTTGCTCACTTGGGGTCCTACTCTGTATTGAAAACAGGTCCTTCCTTGAGAATAGAGGGGTGCCTCCATCAACATAACTGCCAAAATGGTCCTAGATCCCAGGAATTCTCTTGTTATCATAATGGGTTATTTTGAAAAATCTAGGACATCCTTCACATGATCATCTGAAGGATAACTAAAAATGCAAGACACATTTTAGGGTACAAAAAGCAAAAATTCAAAACATCTTAGAAAGTCAAATTATTTCTAGTTGAGTTCTTAAATACTGTGCATATAACATGAAGTTAAAATTCTGATTACAGAAGCCTTATACAAACACATTCTTTTATCCCAACTAATCTGTAGTGATTGGCAGTTCTTTGTAATAGATCATGAATTTTGGTGCAATGGGAGGATGATCTTGAGGCAAAAGAGAACATCTTGTTTGTTTTATTTCACTGAGTAGAGAGCTACATGACACTGCTGTTTCTGAAGAGTAGCCATCATCTGCATGCCTTGCTGCAGAGAGTTTTTCTGGCTGCAGTAATTTAGGGGCATCAGAAAGCCGAGTTTGAAGGTTCACTAACATACCATCAGGCTAGTGCTAAACATCATGTCTTCTGAGGTGGGTTTTATTTAGTAGGTTGTCTGCAGCGTGCATTTGTCTTGACTTATGGAATCTGCCTATCTATATGTCTGTCAGATAGGACTAAACCACAGATGTTCAAATGAACTTAACATTTGCCTAGGGAAATAAACTTGAAAATAATCATGCCTGCCCCAATCCATGACTTGATTGGATTTGGCTGCTAACACAGAAGATGAATGGGTGGGCTGCTCAGGCTGAGTCTTCCGGTTTACTTTGGGTAGCTCATTAATGGGGCTGAAGCACACCCCTTTTGACGTCATATTTCTGTGCATGTTTGGAGAGACTGAGACCTGAACAGATGGCCTCTATATGGGCTCCCATGACTACCAGGCATGCCAAGCAGGCAGATGAGTGATCTGGCTTGTTCCTTCTCTTTTAGATTGCTGTCAGCCAGGGAAAAGTGGTGAAAATAAATCAATGGCTCCCTCCTCCAGACCCAGCATGTACCCTTCAGTCACCAAAATAAGAAACATCCTGTGGTGGCTGTTGGGTGATTTATCTGGTGGGAGGAGCCCTTTGCATGCTGGAGATTACTGTAACAAATGACCCAATACCTTTTTTTTTGTTTTGTCCTGGACCAAATGTTGGCTCTGAATGGCAGCAGCAGGTTTAGAGTGAGCATCGTTTATTCACTCCTAGAAGCTTTACATCCTTTCTGAATGAGCTTAATATTTTTGGTGACTTGTTGATAGCTGTTTACATGTCTCATTATCAGAACACAAGAAATCATAAACAAGAGCCATACTGAACTTCTCTGACATTGCCTTTGTGTTCCTGCTACACTGAAAGTCCAGAGGCCTCTTCTTGTGTAACACCCATGGTTTTGACTGTTCAGTGAGTCTGTCAGAAACGGTATAGCAGGAAACTCAGTTTAAAACCATTGACATAAGCTTTACATCTTGTTTGATCTTCAAACAACTAGTTGACACTGGGCTGGACTGTTTTATGGGCCAGCTTTCTTTTATTTGGAATAAAGACCTTCCTACCTTGCTTACAAATCTGTGACTCATATTCTCACAGACACACACTGATTTTCTAGTTATAAATCATGGACATTTGATGTGTTTTCAAACAATGAACATTTCGCATATGTGAGAGCCACGTTGGGTTAAGGTAGAAGGAAAGTTTTACTTTTTGGCATGAATTACATATATATAATCAAGAGGCTTTTCAATTTTGGAAGTTTCATATGGCCCGTGGGTGGCATGTTGGATATCCCAAGATTTACTTAGTGCAGTATGATAATCTAGTTCCCAAATTTTACATAGCTTAACACATAGAATTTGTAATGTTTCTAGAAATACCGCATATAGAAATATCTTCATAAGAGTTCTATGTTGTGATCTCCTTTGGTTATTTCTCATTAGTTAGCTAGAAGCATTATGGGACAGTCAGGTCAAGGAATAAAAAAATGGGACTTCTGGTGTTAATTCTGATTTGTTTATAACTGAGCTATTTCTTGAGAAATATCACTTATCATGTCTTTTCACTTATGCTTAAAATATATATGCAAAATAGAGCTGTCTGACTTGCAAGGCTTTTGGGGGACCTTTTATAAATGTTAAGAAACTTATAAGTAAAAATTATTATTAATAACTGACATACTTAGACCTGTCAAGAAGGATGATAACATTTCAACCAGCCCTTGAGAGGAGACAGGTCTGCTGTGAGTTAGTCATCATCTGTGGATGATGTATTTGAGGACATGATGCACAGAAGTTGAATTTATAAAAAAAATGTTGGTAAAGCTCTTTCTGGAGAAATCATGGGTTGCAGCCTTAAATTCTGGGAAAATGGAATTTTCCTTTAGTTTTACAAATGTGGCAGGAGGGACCCTCACTCTTGCATTTTTGGATTCTCATTAATGTTTCATACACACACAGAGTTAATAAAATCTGTGATAATTAAAAATGTGATTTTAGATTTAAGATATATTTTTGATATATTAAAATATAATGGTATCTCTCAATAATGAGTGTTTTACTTCTATTGCAGCAATCATGCGTTTTCTTTGGAAATGGACAGTCAACTCTTTGTTCAGACTTACTCTTTTTTCAAATGTGTATTTTCTATTTACTGAAATATAATGTGATCTTTAGGCTCCACTGTCCTAGCACAGCCCTGGAAGTCTTAAAAAAAAAAAACTTTAAAGAGTTTCTCTTCTTTTCCTATTCCTACAAATTACAATCAGCCACCTAACATGCCATTAAGTCACTGGAACCCTACTGACTCTGCTGTTTAGTATAAAAAGGAGAAGAAAGGAGACCAAGAAGTAAAGTTACTTATTTAAGGAGAATTTGGGCAGAGCCGCAACCAGAATTCAGGTCACCGCACCCTTAATTCAGTTCTTGCACAAATATTTATTGTGTTGGGTGCTGTGCTGATTGCTATTTCTGTGTCCTTTCTATTCCATTAAGCTGCCTGTCTGTCTCTGCTATGGGGAATTTACTCTAAGGAAGTTTTTCCTTTTCATGAGGAAGCATTTTCTTAATGCCTCTTCTCTTCACATAAACTCAGCGGATCTCCTCACTTTCCTCATTTATAACGTGAGGATGCTGTACTACCAATTCTAAACTTTTATGATTCTCTTATCTTTTCACCAATTATGTATGAAAAATGCATTTGAACCCCGAAAATCCTTCATTGTGCATTTCATGTAGCTTGTGTTCATTGTACTGTGTTTTAGTTATTTTACTTCGTCTTGTTCTTAAAGATGGCCTGAGAAATAATGCTATAAATGAATCCCCTTGTAGATGCAGTGCTCAAAGGAAGAGTGAAGTTATTTTAATCAGATGTTGACATTTTGCTTTAAGTCTCTTCACATCATTCTAGTGGTTTTCTGCACTTTGCTGGGTGGTATGTGCACTCATACATTAAGAGCATTGTGAACTACTATCCTCAGGGCCTAGCACAGTGTGAATGTACAATAATGAGGCAAACGTTTAATGAATACATGCAAGCTGATGATGCACACGTGATGGAGTAGAACAGCATTTCCAATGTGGGCCCAAGCTATTGGGATTATATCAACATCCATGTTAAATTGCATAAGCTGAAACTATGTCTTTAGGGGCCTTGGGATATTAAAATATGAGAAAATGGAGCAGTTCAGGTTTTAATCATTAAAATGGCTTTCTACCTTTCATTCTGAGACAATGTAAAAGTGGCCATTCATTTGTTGGTTGTTTTCTGTGTTCTGAGGAATTTGCTGACTGCTTTATATATAACATTTTATTTACTTTAATAATTTTATGATGTAGTTTATTATCCACATTTTACAGTGAAGAAAACTGAATTGCAGCGAGGTTGGATGACGTTTAAGCACTCAAGCTGCTGTTCAAATGGAGGATGGCCTGATTTCAAAGTCCTGCTGTTAATAAAGCACTATGCTATAATTCTCTCACATCCATTCATTAACTTATTTACCACATATTTATTGGCATATTGCTGTTTTAGATACCAGAAAAATAGCAGAAAATAAAGTAGACAAAGAATCCTGATTTCATGGCGCTATCCTACTTGTAGGGGAGAAACAGATAGTAAAGAAATAAATACCTGCATGGCATGTGGCATGGTAATGGAAGCTTTAGAGGACAATGAAGCAGTGAAGGGAGGAGGGAGTGATGATCAAGGGTGTAGAGCTTGCAGTTTTGAGTAGGGTGGTCAGAATGGCCTTGCCAAGAAAGTCACCTTGCAGCAAAGGCATGAACAGAGGTATAATTGAAATGGGAGTGGGGTGTGATTGGAACTTTATTGTAGATAGCTAAAGACTAACTGGAAGAACTGGAAGGAGCAAGAATACAGGCAGCATTTTGGAGTTAGGTGTCCCAACATTAATCCTGTGTCAAGAGAGTGTGGGACTTTTTTTAATTTTGTAAGACTTGAGGTATTATAGTATGATTAATTGGTAAAAGAAAAATCGATGGTGCAGGAGAGTTGAGAATTGCTTCAGCAATGTTCTTGAGTACGTGAGATGGGATAGGACCCAGTACAAAAGTGTAGGATTTGATCTTAGATGAGAATAGAGAAAATTGGTTCACAGTAATAGGAGGCAAGGCAGAGGATAGGAGCACAGGTGCTGGTAGGTGAAGAAGTGAACTTGTGGGAGTTGAGTGCATTCTCTTCTGTTTACTTCTATTTTCTCATTGTAAAGGCAAAATCAGATCTTGAGCTGAGACCGCAGATGGGGAGTCTCTGCTGAAAATCGGAGGGTAGAACAATAATGAATTGTCCTTATAAGAGGGTTAGAGTGACAGAAACACATCTTTACTGGTTCCTTGCCTGCCAGCATTAAGGGTCCACTTGGGGTTAGTGGTTGTGTGATCAGTGTGAGAATAACTGGTATGATTGTGGGTTTAACTTTGGGGGAGTGAGCGTGATACTCAAGTCAGGTTCAGGATTCACAGATTAAGTGGTGAAAATTTAGATTTAAAAGTGGTCAGGGTTTTGCCAGAAGAGCGTAATAAAGAGATAATAATTATAAAAAATAATCTGGGAAGGTAGGAAATGAGGACATAAGGTGGGGGCGGGTGAGGGCCGTGGAAAGGGTGAGGAGATGAATGGATTGTGCAGCATGGCGGGGTTAAGAATAAAGGAGCAAGGTGGAAAACAGGAGGTGCTGGTCTGAGCGGGGGTGCTTGATAATGAGGTTATTCAGGAGATTCAGTCTTCTTGGATCCAACCACAGGTCTGAGCAGCTGAAGTTGAACACAGCACAAGGTTGGAGGACTTGATAATGAGGTTATTCAGGAGATTCAGTCTTCTTGGATACAACCACAGGTCTGAGCAGCTGAAGCTGAACACAGCACAAGGTTGGAGGAAAGATCTAGGGAACTGAAAGGCCATCATGAACTGGAAAGAGAAATCACCAAAGATTATTTTGAATACTCTTGTGATGAACTAAAAGTTGAACTCTAACAGGGAAGGGAGTGGCCAGGAGGTGATTGCAACATGGAGCAAGTGGTTGATGGTTTAAAGGTCTGTTCACATTGAGTCCTGCTCACAGGCAGTGCAGAAGAGCTGTGGGTCTTTTGGGAGGGGAAATGGAGAGAGATCTGGCAAAGAAGGACAAGAAGGCTTTTGGCACTACTGTTGGGGTAATGTGAAAAAAAGCAGCCTTCACTCATAGGGCTAAGAAGCAGCTGAATCTTCAGAGGACAGCCATGTCTCAGCCTTGGAGCAAGAAGCTGAAGGGTGGAGTCACAGAAGTTGATCAAATATGGGGTTATACTAATAACCATGAGCTTTTGTACTAATAGCCATGAGCTTTGATAGTGCAACCCTCTATTTGCTCAACTGAAAGTTGAAAGTGAAAAAACTTCAGCAGTTGGGTCATGGTGGATAGGGCCAGGGAGGAGGATGTACAGAACCATATGGGATGACAGTCTGAGAGGTCAGGAATGAATTGAAACTCCTGGGCTTCTTAAAAATGGAAAATAAGCTTAGGTTGTAGGAGGTTTAGATAGCCTACGTGGTAAGGCTTGATGTGATGAGGGGAGAGGAGAATGGGGGTTTTCCCAAGAGCACACAGGGCTTCAGGGTTTTCCTATTCCTGCAAATGATGGTACCATTTTCACTGGAACACAAGAATATCTGAAATACTCCTATAACTCCTCGAATATGAGCAGTGTCATGGCTCCATCTTAATTTATACAAGATATTTATACAAAAGAACTCATATTCTTTATTTGTGAGAATGCTCGGCTATGGAACTAAGGATTTTTTTTCCCTTTACCAGTCTACATTATTGCTCCTCCTTCTTGTATCACACGATACAGCTATTCTAAGCATCCACAATGTACCAGGCAGTGCTCTAGAGCTTTAAGTGTGGGAGTAGGTGGGAGCTCCATGAATGGATAGAATCCTTGCTTTGAGGAGTTCACAGTCTAGAGGGGCAGACTAATATTCTAGCAAATAACTACAAGGAGGATGGAAACCTGTGATTTATGTGGGTTAATGGAGGAGGTAGAGACGTACTTAGGTGTCAGTTTTTCTAGCAATATGGAAGATAAAGTATTCTATCTAGAGGACAAATTTCACCCATTTTAGCCAGACCATTCACAGAATTTTACAGCTGCTTGCAAGTAATTTGATTTCTGCCCAGTTAATGCTTGGCACAAAGTTTAGGCATAGTTCATGTTCAGTTTTTTTGATAATAAGTGAATAAATAAGAAATGTACTTATGAAAAATTTCAACCTTCAAAATGATTAACTTGAATAAGTTGCAAATGTTTGTTTATGTCAAAATTCGAGTATAAAATGAAACAGTGAGACTTCACTGCCTTTCATTCCAGAAGGGAGAATGGAGAAGACCATTTGTTCCCTGGTTTGAGATAATAGGAGACTCGTGAGTTTAGGCCACTTTCATTTTTTTTTTTTTTATAGCAGTGAAGAGGAGACTCCTGTGATCCCTAGTTCACATTTCAGCATTTATTCTAATTTTTGTTGTTGTTGATACTTCCAGGGTTCTTTATCCTGCCTTTTGCTTATAAACCATTTTCTTTTTTTGGAAGCAAGTCCATTCTTGATATATGTTTTTTGTTGTTGTTGTTGTTTTTTGGAGACATGGTATCAGTCTGTCAGGTTAGGGTGCAGGGGCACCACTGTGGTTCACTGCAGTCTCGACCTCCCAGGCTCAAGTGATCCTCTTGCCTCAGCCTCAAGTAGCTGGGACTACAGGCACACACTACCATGCCTGGCTAATTTTTTAAATTTGTTTTTGTAGGGGCAGGTTCTCGCTGTATTACCGAGACTGGTCTTGAAGTTCTGGCTTTGAGTGATCTTCCTGCTTTAGTGTTCCAAAATGCTGGAATTATAGGTGCGAACCACCACGCCCAGCTGATCACCTCTGTTTTCATGATAGTAGCACAGCTGCCTTCTGTTAGATAACAGAGATTTATATAAGTGATTTGGCCAAATCTATTTATTTGAATTAAGAGAATTGTTTGGAGTTGGAGGCATCTGTTAATCATTCAATGGATGCTTGCCCTTGCATTGAAGATTCATGTAAGAGCTTATGTGAGATAACCATAATAATTAATGCTGACTTTTAAGTGGTTTTATGTTGTGTGCGCGGACTTGACCCCCTACTCCCCTCCAAGTCACCTCGGATCCTCACAGATGTGTTACAAACCAGCCACATGGGAGAAGCCGTGTTTATGATTTTATATTAACATTAATGTTACTAAAAGTAAGGAAAGATGAACTTAAATAGTTTATGCAATTGGAGGACCAGAAATCCACCCCAGACCATAATGGCTGGCAGACCATTATTTGCATTTTTGAACTTTATTTTGATGATGATACCTTGAACTGTGATCATAGTTGCTGGGAAATTCTATTTATTTAACTTGTTTTAATTTGAGCTTTTGGGTTTTTGCTGTGTTTATTCTATGTTAGGTTGAAATATTCTTACAGTTTAACACATGAGCTGAACAGAACCTTCCCTTTCAATTTCTGTGTGAAATAATTGGGGTTATCCTGACTGTTTCAAAATCATATTCTACTAGTTTATGTATTTTATTTTTCCTGATCCCTCTTTTTTAGTCACAGTATCCTGTATCTGAAACATTCATTTGCTCATATGCATTTCCTTCTTTTCCCTGCCTCCCTGCCTCCCTGCCTCCTTGCCTCCCTCCCCTCCTTCCCTCCTTCTCTTCCCTCCCTTCCCCTCCCTCTGTTCTCTCCCTCTCTCCCCTGCCTTCCCCTC
>PVKP010028568.1:0-29971 GCA_004027715.1 Plecturocebus donacophilus
GTTCTCTAAAAAAACTGGCTGTGAATAATATAGCTGGTATTGAAGAGGTGAACATGATTAAAGATGATGGGACGGTTATTCATTTCAACAATCCCAAAGTCCAAACTTCCCTTTCTGCTAAAAACTTTGCAATTACTGGTAATGCAGAAGCCAAACCAATCACAGAAATGCTTCCTGGAATATTAAGTCAGCTTGGTGCTGACAGCTTAACAAGCCTTAGGAAGTTAGCTGAACAGTTCCCATGGCAAGTCTTAAGACAGTAAAGCACCAAAACCAGAAGACATTGATGAAAAGAATGATGGTGTTTCAGATCTTGTAGAAAATTTTAATGAGGCATCAGAGATGAAGCTAACTAAAATTTTGGTTTTTGGAAGCTCGCATGGACTAGATTAACAAATCAGCTATGTGGTTCCAAAGTTTTACAGTCATGGAGAACGTCACCTGTTACTAGTCACTAGTTCAGTAATATAAATATGTTGTATATTAATAATGCTGTTTGTTCAGTATTTTTTTTGGTCATTTCATTTTGCATTTTGCACTTCCTCCTAGGATATTTTTTTGGTCAAAATATGAAGTATTGGTGCAGTTTGAGGGTGTTTTGGTTTTTGATTCCTGTTTTTTGTTTTTTTGTTTGGGGTATTTTTGGTGTATGTATGTTTATGCATGTGTGTGAGTATGTGTGTATACAGTGGAGAGCAAATTGGAAAACAGTTCTACTTATCCTGCTCCCTCCCCAGCAGAAATAAAGAAAAATCTTGATTAAAAAAAAATCCTCCTTGAATGTTAATAAATTAACATGAACTTTTATTTTCAGCTCACCCTCATTTCTGCCCAACATTTAATTATATCAGTTCAAAGGTGAAAATATATCCAGAAGCCAACGATTCCTTGCCAACTCAACCTCTTCTATCTTGGTCCAAGTCTCTTCTCACCTAGGTTTTATTATGACAGGTTCTCAACACAGCTAACAGAATGATGTGTTTAAAATCCACTTATGTCTCTCCTCTAATCAAAATCCTTTAACAGCATAGCCAGGAGCAGTGGCTAACACACAATCCCAGCACTTTAGTGGGGCTGAAGCAGGTGGATCGCTTTGAGCTTAGGAGTTTCAAGATCAGCCTGGGCAACATGGCAAAACTCTGTCTCTACAAAAATTAGCCAGGCATTGGTGGCACATGCCTGTAGTCCCAGCTACTCAGGAGGGTGTGGCTGGAGAATCACTTGAGCCCAGGAAGTGGAGCCTGCAGTGAGCAGAGATGCTGCCACTGCACTCCAACCTGGGTGACAGAGCAAGACTCTGTCTCAAAAAAAAAAAAAAAAAAAAAATCAAAATCCTTTAATACCTTCCCAGCTTTCTCAGAGTAAACATCAAAGTCTTTATAGTGGACATGATTGAGTCTCCCACAACCTCTCTGATGTGAGCTCTTTCGAATATCTCCCTACCTTGCTGCTACCCAGCCATACTGGCTTCCTTCCTCTAACAAACCAGTAATGCTTTGCCTTAGGGCCCTTGCAGATCCAACTGCCTGGGAAATTCTTTTCTCACATATCCTCATGGCCCTGCTTCCTTTAGATCATTCAAATGTCACCTTCCTCAAACACCCTAAATTAAAAGGGCTCCCAATTCCAATACTTTCTTTTTCTGCAGAGCACACACTACCATCTGAAACACTATGTATTTACTTGTTTACTGCCTGCCTTCCCCTCCAGATGTACATGTTGTAAGGGCAGCGATTTTGTTTTATGGCTGTCTCCTATCCTACCAAACAGTGCCTGCCACATAGCAGGGTCCACAACACATATTTGTTGAATGAATGAATGTATAGATGAGTGGAAAAAACTCAAAGTTCTCTCACTCAACAATTAACACAGAAGACTTCTGTGACCAAGTATGTGGGGATTTTTCCCCACCAGCAAGCAAGCAATCAGTTCTATAGTAGATACCAGCTGGGTGACCTCCAACTCAATTCTGACACTATCTACTTGGTAGCATCAGATCCCACAGGTTGAGAGCTCAGTCCCCTCACTTCTGATAGCAATAGCAAGCCCCAGGTTGTTTCACCTGTGTCTCTGACCAGCTGGCTAGAAATTAGGGTTCCCAGGAACCCTTCCTTGGGTTTAATTTTGCTAGAGTGGCTCACATGACTCTGAGAAACACATTTACCAGTTTATTATAAGGAATGTTACAAGGGATAGAGATGAAGAGATGCACAGAGCAAGGTATGAGGGAAGGGGCTTGGAGTTTTTATGCCCAGGTGCCCCACCCTCCAGATACCTCCACATGTTCAGCTATCCAGAAACTCCAACTCTGTCTTCTTGGGCCTTTTATGGAGACTTTACTGGACAGGCATGATTGACAACTATGTAAAAATGTGACTGGACAAAAAGGTATGATCTAATATTAACAGACTAAATGGGGAAACCCAGCAAGGGCTGTACACTTCAAGATTCCTCATGGCCTCTGTGCAGCACCCCCTTCTTGAGGATATGGGGTAAGACACCTTCAGAAATGGGAGTCTCATGACCTACCATCAGACAAGTTAGGTCAGAGAATTTCTTCTCTTCTTAATTAAAACATTTTTTTAAAGATAGGGCCTCATTCTGTCACCCAGGATGGAGGGCAGTGGCACAATCATAGCTCACTGTAACTTTGAACTCCTGGGCTCAAGCAATCCTCCAGCCTCAGCCTCTGGAATAGCTAGGATAACAGGTGCACAACACAACACCCAGCTAATTTTTTCTTTCTTCTTTTTTTTAGAGATAAGATCTCACAGGCTGGGCAAGGTGACTCACACTTGTAATCCCAGCACTTTGGCGGGGGAGGCGGGTAGATCACTTGAGGTCAGGAGTTCAAGACCAGCCTGGCCAACATAATGAAACTCCAACTCTACTAGAAATGCAAAAATTTGCTGAGCACGGTGGTGCACACCAACAGTTTCAACTACTTGGGAGGCTGAGGCAGGAGAATTTAACCTGGGACGCAGAGACTGCCGTGAGCCAAGATCTTGCCACTGCACTCCAGTCTGGACAACAGAGTGAGACTGCCTCAAAACAAAAAAACAAAAAACAAGATCTGCAACATAGCCTCAAGTGATCCTCCCACCTTGGCCTCTCAAAGTGCTGGAATTACAGATGTGAGCCACCATTCCCCAGCCCCAGCTAATTTTTTAAAAATTTTGTAGCGATGGGTCTTGCTATGTTGTCCAGGCAAACTGAATTTCCTTATGGCCAGCTCCAAGACAGAAAGGTAAAATTAGAGTATATTTTAGTTTCTGTGGCCTGCCTTGGAGAGAAATAACAATGGCTATGGAAGTTATGAGCCAGGCACTGTGGAAAAAGCATTTATCATTATAAATATATATATTTATAGTGATGAGATGTGTGTATACATATACATATGTATGTGGAGAATACAGTATAATTCATATTCATATTATCACAACGGACATATCTTCTCCACTATTTTTCCCCACACTAATTGTTAGATGGCAAAATTTATTGAGTTGATTTCTCTGTTTACCACACCACTGCAATTATATAAGCAAACTGAACCTTTAGAAAATGCTAATTAATAAGGCAGGGTTTGACATGACAGGGTTTGAAAGGACAGCAGTGGGGCTAGAAATACCACATACAGGCCGGGCGCAGTGGCTCATGCCTGTAATCCCAGCACTTTGGGAGGCTGAGGTAGGTGGATCATAAGGTCAGGAGTTCGAGACCAGCCTGGCCAACATGGTGAAAACCTGTCTCTACAAAAAATACAAAAAAAATTAGCTGGGCATGGTGGCAGGCACCTGTAGTCCCAGCTACTCGGGATGTTGAGGCAGGAGAACTGCTTGAACCCAGGAGGCGGAGGTTGTAGTGAGCTGAGATTGCACCTCTGCACTCCAGCCTGACCGAAAGAGTGAGATTCTGTCTTAAAAAAACCCCACATGTAACTGCTGTCCCATCACTGAATAATCTGCTTTAAGCACTGAAAGAAATTCAGAGATTATTCAGTGATCCAAGTCCCACAATTGTTTCTTCCCAGAGGACCAACAATCATCAAATTATGTGGTCCTGACACCCTCATAACAAGAACCATCAGCACCTTCTTCTATATCCCCCAAAATATTTTAACCTGCATCACTTACTCTATACATTCAAAACTAGTTAAAGGCAGAAAGTAAAACTACTTTCTGAACTGCCTGAATGATATATCTGGGGTTGTCTAAGTAATGGATTACACAGTTCTCAATTACCTGTGTACTACAGTTCCTATTCCCCCTTCTTAGTCCATATCCACTTCCTGCCCACCTCAACCCCTCAGTTACACAAGAATACCAAATCAAAGTAAAGGAACTGAACACCGATATAAGCCTGGCAGAAATCTGAAATCATTACCGCCTCAAACTTTAGATCATTGCAGCAGTCAGGTGCACTGTGACTCAGCATTTTATAGTGACTGAGACATGAAATGAGATAAAGGACCTTTTCCCTTCTTAGCATTGGCTAAATATAAGCTAAAATAAATAAGCTATCTCAAAACAATTAGTGGCTGAAACACAGTGCTCACACTGACACAGGTTTATCTCAGTCTGTGTTTCTTGGGAGGAGAGCCTGTGTCACTTTAAACACACAAAGCTGTTCTGAAATAACTCAAGCTACAAAATTAGCAAATAATGCTGACTACAATTAATACTCAGAAATGGAGAAAATATTGCAAATAAATGAAAATAAAATTCAAAAATAGTTACTGTGGTTTCTGGTCTAGTCAGGTAAAAAAAAAATGAGAACAAAACAGGGAATTTACCCAGCTATTCTTTGTTACAATATCAGAAGCTAAAATGGAATCAACTGAGAATTTTTCCCCTTGCAAACACAAAAAACAAAAAACAAAAAAAACTGAGTAAAACTGAAACAAATAGGAAACTCCAGCTCTTTTAAACTGTTCATGGGCAGAAGGAAAATAAGATTTAAAAATAAGATAAATTAATATGAAGGTTGCAATAAAGACAGGTTTTCAGTTCATATTCTCACGTGGAGCAGGAACTAACAGAGAAATAAGATGAGAGAAAATAATAACTGACAAGCAAGGAGATCTGGGAAGATGAAGCCATGAAAAGGGACAGAGGGCATTCCACATAGGTAATGGAGGAAGTCAAGGAATCCCAGTAGAAAAGCCAGAAATTTAAATGAGTAAAGACAATGTAAACAAATGGGCCAAAAACAATAGTTAATACTTAATTGGTTTTAGTTTCTAAGTAATTTTTTAAAATTTTAATTATTTATTATTATTTTAAGACACGGCCTCACTCTGTCACCAAAGCTGGAGTGCAGTAGTGTGATCTTGACTCACTGCAACCTCCACCTTACGGGCTCAGGGGATTCTCCCACCTCAGCCTCCTGAGTAGCTGAGGCTATAGGTGTGTGCCACCATTCCCGACTAATTTTTGTATTTTTAGTAGAGATGAGTCTCACCATGTTGGCCAGGCTGGTCTCCAACTCCTGACCTCAAGTGATCCATCTGCCTCAGCCTCCCAAAGTCCTGGGATTACAAGCGTGAGCTACTGCGCCCAGCCCTAAGTAATCGTAATGTATTAACTCTTTTAAACCAATGATGTAAAAAATAATAAGCCCAATCTTACACCTGAGGAAGCAGCCTCAGAAAAGTAACTTGCTGAAGGTCACATTGTTCCTAAATGGCAGAGTCAGACTACCGACCCACGCAATCTAACATCGCCATAACTTTACTCCATCTCTTATGAACATCTCAAAATGCGAAAAGTAGAGAACTGGATTTCACAGCCGTGCATAAGAGAAGAATGACATCAGCATTTACACAGCAACAGCAGCCAAGAGGCAATGGCTTAGGCCTGTAATCCCAGCATTTTGGGAGGCCAAGGTGGGTGGATCATTTGAGGTTGGGAGTTTGAGACCAGCCTGGTCAACTCTGCCTCTATTAAAAATACAAAAATTAGCTGGGCATGGTGGTGGGTGCCTGTAATCCCAGCTACTGGGGAGGCTGAGGTAGGAGAATCACTTGAACCCAGGAAGTGAAGGTTGCAGTGAGCCGGGATCACACCACTGCACTCTAGCCTGGGCAACAGAGCAAGACTCTTGTCTCAAAAAAAAAAAAAAAAAAAGGATTGCACTGCATGGTATCTGCACTCAGCAGTTTATTCCTGCTAGGGTGTTCAAAGGTCAGTGCTATAGAAATTCAGTATCTGGCATCGTTGGTTTTCTTGGCTTTGTGCTTGTTAAACCTGGTATTTCTATTGATACAGTATTTGAAAAAAAATTTTTTAAATTTAAAAAAAGGAAAAGAAAAAAAAGAGTTCAAGATCCTACCACAATGTTGCACATTTTTTGTACCACAAAAGGTACAAACCAAGGGTGGTGGGAACGCGAATAAGACAGCAGTGTTCACCAGTGTCCAGTAAAGGAAGATTTCACAGAGGGCACAGGATTTCAGATGAGATTTAAGGAAGAGGGTTTAAGGACTATTAATGACTTTTTGCTGACTACTCCTCAGGGTTTTCAGGCTAAATTTCAAAGTCCTTGGCATGGCATTCAGGCTTTTCACAACTAGGTCAAGGGGAACACCAAGGAAGAAACATTATCCTGAGTGAGATGCTTATGCTGAAGTCTTTGCTATCACTTCAGGTTCAAGGGATCAGAAAATCTTACTTTTCTGTCTCCATAAGCCATAAATCGGTTGAAGGCAGGCACTTCTGTAACACTGTCTCCCCGGACCAGGCCTCTGTACATCATAGCACGTGGTAGATGCACAGCATACGTTTTCTGAGTGAAAACTAAAGCAAATGTAAATCAAGTCACCTGGTGTCCAGACTTGCCTTACACCATCTAAACCTCTGGTGTTAGCCAATTTTAAAGGTATCAAGAGGCTTAAACACGTGGTCCAGTTGCAACATGTGGACCTTGGTTTGGACCTGGATGCCACAAATCAATTGTAAAAGGACATGAGATCATTAGAAAAACCTAAATATGGACTGAGAATTAGATTAAGGAATTGTTAATTTTATTAGATGAGATGATGTTGTTTTGCCTTTAAAAGTCGCCTCTTAGATATTATATATATACACTTAGGGTATTTATGAATTAAATGGTTTCCCTTAAAACACTAGAGATGTATGGGGGGGCGAACGAAACAAAATTAGTAAAATGTAGTTAACTGCACTATGGGGCATAATATACTGCTTTTGCTGAATGTTTCAGAATTCCCATAATATAAAACACAACATACAAACACACCCACACGACCCCCAGTTTTCTTCATCGTAAGCCCCGAGGGAGACCCCCGAGGGGTTCACCGGTGACCCCGATTCTGAGAACGACCTCTGCGCGCCGGGCGAGCCTCCTGTGGGAGCCGGGGCCCATTTTCTTTCTCGATGGACTCGAAGCTAACGAAGTTGCGATGCAGGCCTGTTAATCCCCTCAGCGCCTAATGCCGGATTAAACACGCGACCTCGCAATCACGGCCTTTGGGAGGAAGTTGAATTCCTGGAGGGCGTTGTGCAGAGTTAATTTTCTACATCGGCCCTGCTGGAGGCCTAGACGGAAGGAGAAAGGAGAACCCGGCCCACTGTTCACCAACAGGACCCCAATGGCCGCGCCCCGGGCGCTCGGGGGCGGGCTCTAGGCAGCGACGTCACGGCGCACCGTGCGCCGGGTCAAAGTTCAGCCCCGCCCCTGCTTCCCCCCTCGCTGTCTCCCTCGGCCTGCGCCGCCGCCGCCGACGCTGCTTGTGGGCCCGGCTCCGCTCCGTCTGCTCCGCCACCTTCTCCCTGAGCGCTGCCCGGCCGGCCGCCATGGCGAATGTGGCTGACACGAAGCTGTACGACATCCTGGGCGTCCCGCCCGGAGCCAGCGAGAACGAGCTGAAGAAGGTATCCGGCAGCGGGCAGGCGGGGCGGGTGTGAGGGGCGCGGGGCCTGCGCGGCAGGGGATATCTTCTTCAGCCAGGCCGCGCTACTGGGCGGCCCGCGAGCGGGTGCTCGCAGTGACTGGCCCAGGCTGGGGATCGGCGGCGGCAGGACCGGCCTCGCCACGAGCCGCGCACTCCGGCCTCGGCTGACCTTGGGCCGCCGGCCCCGCCTGCCCGCAGATGCAGCAAATAAAACTCACTCCTGCGCAAACTCGACGGGAGTCCTTCCTTCCTCCCTCCTCGAGCGAGCGCCGGGCCCGGGCTCTCCTAGGAGGCAGCCACCCGTTCGGCCCTCTGCGTCGAGGTCACCACCCCGGACAAACAGGTTGGACCGAGGCGTTCAGCGCATCCCGGTCCGGGGCAGGAAGCTGTCCGCGCCGCTGCCGCCGGGTCTGGCGCTCCGCGGGGCGGGGCGGCGGGGAGGTCGAGGTCGCCCCCACCGGACGCCTCGGGCAGATGGGGATGTTTCCTGGGTGCCGCGGCCGCCGGCTGTGGGAGCTCCTCCCTCTCTTCCTTCCTCGCTTATTGACCCGGAGGTAGCGTGGGTCTGTGTTTGGATGCATTGTTCTGTGGGCTGGTCATACTAATGTCCTGTACCTGCTTAGTAATAAACTGTGGTCCCAGCCAAACGCCTGAGTGTACGTAAACATAAATAGAAGGCCTTATTATCACTGTTTGCAATGCTGCGATATCTTTGATCTCAGGATTTCAAAGCACACAAGGCATTTAATTAAGCTCCACAGCATCCTCACCAGGCTAAGAGCATCCGGATTTGTAAGCCGAGAAAAATTAGAATGTTCCTCAGGCAGTGAAACGAGTACGGTGGACTTCCTGTTACCTTACCGGAAATGCTAGTCTGCATTATATAATCCACAAGCCTCCGTGAATGAAGATTTGAAGGCTGTAGAACCCAAACACCTCATTGAGAGTGCTTGCAACTTTACTACTACCGAAGTCACTGTAAACCCCAGTTAAACACCACGTGCAAATAAAACCCCTAAAGACACTACCTAGTACCAGCTTGGCTTTTTCCTGATGTTACAGTTAGAAGGAAGGCATGAGCCATCGTGAGCAGGGATTGTTACTTTAGCTTGATTTATAGTAATGTAGTCAGTAAAGCTTAACAGTCATTTATCTCGAATTTATTAGGGTCGTCTTGCTCTGGTTACTTGGCCATCAAAGACACTCGACAATAGAGAAAATAAGGATTTAGCGTTTTGTGTTTCCCTGTGGCATTGCTTCGTTGCTTCATCTGGTTTTCACTTCACTGTAACCCATTTTCAAGTATAGCTGTCTACTTGGTTATATTACATTAATGAGTAAACAGTATCGAAAGAAAGTGCCAAAGAATCCTATGAATAGAAAAGATTTTTGGAAGGTTAGGACTTTAGAACATTAGTTATCAGAAAAGCAGATATTATTACAAGACTTTAAACTGGTGTTTGGTTGTAACCTTTTTTGTTTTTATCCATTTTCAAAGGCATACAGAAAGTTAGCCAAGGAATACCATCCTGATAAGAATCCAAATGCAGGAGACAAAGTAAGTTATTTGCAACTTTTTTATTCTGCGGGGTTTTAGTTTAATTTAAATTGTCCTCCTTGAAAAAGGGAATGTTGCAAGAAAAAAATCCAACTGTGCCCACATAGCCACATTTTCATAATGTCAAGAGTATTTTAGTTTTAGAATAAGAGTACTAGCATTCTAAGGAGTGGTGGGTGGTAAATAGAACCAGAATCAAGTCAAAGGTAACTTGTCCCTTTTATTGGAATTAAATGGATTCTTGATTCCTGTAGCCTCTCCCCACTCTTCTACTTGAAAATGCAATTATTTTTATTTTGTCTTTATAGTTTAAAGAAATAAGTTTTGCATATGAAGTACTATCAAATCCTGAGAAGCGTGAGTTATACGACAGATATGGAGAGCAAGGTCTTCGGGAAGGCAGCGGTGGAGGTGGTGGCATGGACGATATTTTCTCTCACATTTTTGGTGGGGGATTGTTCGGCTTCATGGGCAATCAGAGTAGAAGTCGAAATGGCAGAAGAAGAGGAGAGGACATGATGCATCCACTCAAGTGAATATCTTCTTTTCTTGTTTTAAAAAATTAAGTACTTTTTGTCAAGTGGGATAATGACTCAGTAGAAGAAAAAAGTCTCAGAATGTTCTGTCCTTCATTAGAAAAACTTCCATTTGCCTTGTTTTTTTTTTTTGGAGACATCTTGCTCTGTTGCCCAGGCTGGAGTGCAGTGGTGTGATCTTGGCTCACTGCACTCTCTGCTCCCGGGTTCAAGCGATTCTCCAGCCTCAGCCTCCTGAGTAACTGGGACTACAGGCACATGCCACCACGCCCAGCTAATTTTTTGTATTTTTAGTGAGGACGGGTTTCACCCTCTTAGCCAGGATGGTTTCGATCTCCTGACCTCGTGATCCACCCGCCTCGGCCTCCCAAAGTACTGGAATTACAGGCGTGAGCCACCGCGCCCAGCCGTCTTGTCTTCTTTTGGTGACTAAATTGAATTTGATTATCTGAATGTTTCTATTTTGCTACTGCTCTTAAAAGGATGGTTGATGTTTTTTAATGAGTAGGAAGGTGGTTTTATATGGTTCTGAGGCTGCTTGTTATTATAGGACTTAAAATTTTAGGTGTGAAGATCTTTTTTTTTTTTAAATGGAATCTCACTCTGTCACTCAGGCTGGAGTGCAGTGGCGTGATCTTGGCTCACTGCAACTTCCGCCTCCCAGGTTCAAGCAGTTCTCCTGCTTCAGCCTCTCAAGTAGCTGGGATTATAGGCACCTGTCACCACACCCAGCTAATTTTGTAATTTTTCGTAGAGATGGGGTTTTGCAATGTTGGCCAGGCTTGTCTTGAACTCCTGACCTCAGGTGATTTGCCCACCTTGGCCTCCCAGGGTGCTGGAATTACAGGCATGAGCCACTTCACCCAGCCTATTTTCTTTGAAATATATGAATATTCCAAGTTACCTTTTATTTAGAAACTAAAAATGAGTGACTGTCTGCCTACTTGGTGTACATGTTAGAGTCACTCATTACTTGATCCTCAATGTGAACTCTTCTAAGTTGGTTTCCATGGCGCTTGCTGGCTTCCAGCCTGACATTAACCTGCCAACACATGAATGGTGCCTGACCTTGATCTTAGACTTTGAATCCACAAGCCCTCTCCAATGTGAAAATAACTGTTTCACTTTGCAAAATCTGGGAGGTCTTTTTCTCTCGTTCATTTTTTTTCATGGACCAGTAAATGATTTTATTAGCAAATGCCAGTGGCTGAAGTTTAAATACTTATTTAAACTATTTCATGATATCCTAGTTTATATATTTGAGTAAGTTAGAGGAAGTCATATTATCAGTTAACTTGAGTCTCATGGAATCCTTAAATTTGAAAGAATTTACTCTCAGAAATTAACGTTTGGATACCATTCCTTTGGTAATATTTGTGTAGTATGGGTTAATTCAATTATTTTTTTCTTCAATATAAAAATACTCTAAAGAGCAAATAAGATCAAGAGAGTGTTCTCTGTAACTTATAGTTTTTCATGTTTAAAAAAATTTTATGCTATACAATAAATAGTTTTCTGCTGTCTTAACATTTAAAATTTTCCTGTTGTTACAAGTACTATGTTTATAATACTGCATTCTGTGATATAACCATTTACCTTTTATACAGGGTATTACCAGTTTTTTTTCTGTAATAGATGGTGCTGCTATGAATATCTTTATGTACAGCTTTGTTTCTCCTTGGCAGAGATTCCCAGGCAGGCATGAGTGTTTTGAGGCTGATAAATACAACTAAATTGCCTTGCAGAGTGATTGTGCCAGTTTAGGCCCCACTAATGGAGAGTGCCAGCCTTGCCAAAGCATTACCTGCATTTTTCCTTCCTTGGCCTTCTTTGTTGAAATGTGTATTTTTTTCTGGCTGAGGACAGTGAGGATAGTGGTTGTGCATACCAATTGTAATTTAATATGTAGGGGAACAAAGACCTATTTTCTTTACATGATTTGGTTAACGGTTCTTACACAGAGTATAAAAGATGCAACAAGCATTTTTGTCTAAGTCTCAGATGTAGATAGGTCATTATTTGACAGTGTTGTTGATAATGTTTTGTCCATACATGTGATATTCTTATCCTACCTACAATAGTTTGAGTTGCTGAAAGTAATAATTTTGAGAAAGTTTGAATATCACAAAATAGTGTAGATGCTTTGTAAAATACTTTTAACTATTTTTTTGTTCCTGTAACCCCCAGGATTTTAAAGTAAATATAACAGGTTGACCATCCCTAATCTGAAATCTGAAATGCTCCAAAATCTGAAACTTTTTGAGCACCAACCTGATGCCACAAGTAGAAAACTCCACACATAAGTACTTATATCACTCTGTCTCCCAGCTTCGAGTACAGTGGTGTGATCTCGGCTCACTGCAGCCTCAACCTCTCGGGCTTAAGCAATTCCCGTGCCTCAGCCTCCCGGGTAGCTGTGACTTTAGACATGCCACTACGGCTGGCTAATTGTTTGTTTTTTATTCTTTGGTAAAGACAAGGACTCCTTATGTTGCTCAGGCTGGTCTTGAACTTCTGGGCTCAAGCAATCTTTCCTCCTCAGTCTCCTAGAATGCTGAGATTATAGGCATGAGCCACTGCACCTGGCATGAAAAACTGTTCCTTTCTGTCATACAATAGGTAGGGCCACTTTTATTATTTTAAGACATATGCCATCTCAGTGACTCCCTTAAGCTGAAATATAAGTTTGTAGCCTTTCTAAGTTGTCCATGGAGGAATCAGGGACTCTGGAGCCAGACACCTGTGTAATCTTGGGCAAGTTACTTGACCATTCTGTGCCTCAGCTTTATCACATAAAATGGGAATAATAATTGTACCTCTTCTGAAGGGTTTTTTTTTTTAAAGACGGGGTTTCTCCATGTTGGTCAGACTCATCTTGAACTCCTGACCTCAGGTGATCAGCCCGCCTCAGTCTCCCAAAGTGCTGGGATTACAGGCATGAGCCACCGTGCCCAGCGAAGGGTGTTTATTGGGAGTTAGGTGGAGGGCTTATGCCTGAGAACAGAAGGTTTTGATATCTGAGTTTGTGAAGTCATCAGCTTTATCAAAAATTCCACCACAGCAAATTGTCCTGATGCTATAGGTTCTGGCTTTGAGTATCGTCTATATACTGTCTGTAGACATAAAATATTTCTGTTAACTTGATCCATAAAATAAAACAGTTGAATTGATTTAATGTGAGATTATGAGGTGTTTTTGAAATATGTTTTAAAAGTTGATGGTGAATTTGCTGTATCAGCCCTTATTTGTATCTTGTATTTAACAAAATGTGGCAAAACTTGGTTGAACCCAATTATTTTCTTTCCAGAGTATCATTAGAAGATCTGTATAATGGCAAGACAACCAAACTACAACTTAGCAAGAATGTGCTCTGTAGTGCATGCAGTGGGTAAGTGTGTCCTCTGGTTTATTGAGTACATTTTGTCTGTTCTTTCAGTATCACACTGAATGTCTGTACCTGGTAAAAATTGTTATGATTTAAAACTTACGGCTGGGCATAGTGGCTTACACCTGTAATCCCAGCCCTTTGGGAGGCCAAGATGAGTTGATCACTTGAGGTAGGAGGAGGCGGAGGTTGCTGTGAACCAAGGTCACGCCACTGGACTCCATCTCAATGAATAAATCTTAGCAGGACGGTTTCTGATACTTCTGAAAGTCAATTTAAATACAAGTTACTGGGTTTGAAGATGAAGGTAAAAGCTGTTTCTGTGTGTCATGGCTTATTGGAGTGATCTGTGGACAAGAACTTAACGTATTCTTGTGCTTGCTTTAGCCAAGGCGGGAAGTCTGGAGCTGTCCAGAAGTGTAGTGCTTGTCGAGGTCGAGGTGTGCGCATCATGATCAGACAGCTGGCTCCAGGAATGGTACAGCAGATGCAGTCTGTGTGCTCTGATTGTAATGGAGAAGGTATGTGTCCTAGCACTTCTCTGCTTTTATGTTGGACTGGATTGAAAATGCACATATTGGAGAGGTTTACAATTTTTTATTTCAAAGAGTATTTGTATTCATCTTACTAAAAAAAAACAGGAGACTGGTTATGTTAGCTCATTCCTGTAATTTCAGCATTTTGGGAGACAAGAGGTGGATTGCTTGAGCCTAGGAGTTCGAGGTCAGCTTGGGCACTGTCATGAGACCTCATTACTATAGGAAAAAAAGTGTAGAAAAATACGTAATGAGGGGCTCAGGGCATGTCTGTGGTCCCAGCTGCCTGGGAGGCTGAGGCAGGATCGTTTGAGCCTAGGAGTTTGAGGGAGCAGTGAGCTGTGATTATGCCAGTGCACTGCAGTCTGGGTGACAGAACAAGACCTTGATGCAAAAAATCAAGATAAAGTTCGAAAGTAATTACTTCATTATGCTTAAGCCCAGTGAACATAGAAAAACAGTAGATTCATGTTGTGTTAGTGAAAGGTGACTCTTTAATACCGAAGAGAGGGGCAAGGTGATTATTTGTCCCTTTGCTATTTCCTTCTTTATCAAATATAACCTTTTATTACTCTCTGTAGAAATGACCACCATAGGAAAACCGTCTCCTTTATCAAATAGAACTTTTTAAACTACAGAGGGACAAATCATCAAATAATAAATAACTAAACAAGTAATTGTTTAGTTATTCTAATAAGTTGAAGATTTTACTGTAAGCTTTAGTTAGCTTTTCAGGATTGATCTTGAGATTGAAGCTGTCTTACAAAAGTAAATATTTTAGACTTTGTAAGCCAAATAGTTTTTGTCACAATTGCTCATCTCTGACCTTTTAGTGCCTTTATAGCCACAGACAAATGGGTGTGGCTGTGTTCTGATTAAAATTTTGTTTAGGCCAGGTGAAGTGGCTCACCCCTGTAATCCCAGCACTTTGAGAGGCTGTGGTGGGTGGATCACAAGATGAGGAGTTTGAGACCAGCCTGGACATTATGGTGAAACCTCATCTCTACTAAAGATACAAAAAATTAGCCAGGCTTGGGGGCGGGTGCCTGTAATCCTAGTTACTCGGGAAGCTGAGGCAGAAGAATTGCTTGAACCTAGGAGGCAGAGGTTGCTGTGAGCTGAGATTGCACCATTGCACTCCAGCCTGGGTGACAGGGCGAGACTCCATCTCAAAAAAAAAAAAAGAAAAATCTTATCTGTAAAAACAAGTCGCTTCCCCCACCCCCACCTTTCTAGAGTAGTGCTATCCAACAGAATTTTTTCCATATTGTGATGATGGAAATGTTCTGTATCTGCCATGTCCAGTGCAGTAGCCACTAATCACCTGTGACTACTGCATATTTCACATGTGGATAGTGTGACTGGGGAACTGTTTTACATTTGAATTAATTTAAACATAAACTTAAGTAACTACAGGTAGGTAGTGGCTACCATATTAGGCAGTACAGTACAGTTCAAGAGCATCCTTTTCCAAATTGTTCTTGGAAGTGATGAGATTATTATGAGAAGCTACATATGATATTCCCTTCCTGAAGAATCTTGGCATTTTACTTTATTTTTTAAAATTATTATTTTTGGAGCTATGATCTTGTCACCTGGGCTGGAGTGCAGTGGCACACTCTTGGCTCACTGCAACCTCCACTGCCCACGCTCAAGCAGTCTTCCAACCTCAACCCCCAAGTAGCTGAGACCACAGCTGCTTGCCATCTCGCCCAGCTAATTTTTGTATTTCTTGTAGAAATGGGGTTTTGCCGTTTTGCCCAGGCTGGTCTTGCACTCCTGGGCTCAAGTGATCTTCCTGCCTCAGCCTCCCAAAGTGCTGGGATTACAGGTGTTAGCCACTACTCTTGGTCTCATTTTATCTTATTAAAATTGTTAACAACTCCTGCTATCAAGAAACGAAGGTTTGAGACTCAAGAGAAATAAAGAATTTTAAAAAAGAAACGTAAGTTGACTGAAATCTTTTCCCATGTACCACTACCTTTTTTTTTTTTTCCTGAGACAGTTCTCGCTCTGTCTCCCAGGCTGGAGTGGAGTAACACGATCTCAGCTCACCACAGTCTCCGCCTCCCGGGAGGAGAATCAAGTGATTCTCCTGCCTCAGCCTCCTGAGTAGCTGGGATTATAGGCACATACCACCACGCCTGGCTAATTTTTGTATTTTTAGTGAAGACAGGGTTTTGTCATGTTGGCCAAGCTGGTCTCAAAACTCCTGACCTCAGGCGATCCACTCACCTCTATCTCCCAAAGGGCTGGGATTACAGGTGTGAGCCACCATGCCCAGCCACCATTACCATTTTGAAGAACTGGTGTTTTGAAGAACATAAGTACTGTTACAGAAACAGTCCCTAAATAATCAGTTATACACATCTTTCTAAGCCTTCAAATGTGCCAGTAACTGGCCATTAGAAAGTGACACAATTTTTTCACACTATGTAAAATGACAGTTTTGATTTTTTACACCATAATCAAATATTTCAGAAGAATATGTAGAAAAGCTATGTTGCCCTAAACATGGTATGGATACATACATTGTGAAATAGTGGGTAGCTGAGTCCCTCAGGCAATCTGCAGTAGTAAGATGTAAGTTTTTGTTATTCAGAATAGTGCTTTTTTGTTTTGTTTTGAGACACGGTCTCACACTCACCCAGACTAGGGGGTGCATTGGCATGATTATAACTCACTGCAACCTCAGACTCCAGTGCTCCTGCCTCCTCAGCCTCCCAAGTAGCCAGGATTACAGGTGTGCACTACCACGCCTGGCTAATTTTTTTTTTATCTGTAGTAGAGGTAAGGTCTTACTGTTGCCAGGCTGGTCTCAGGTCCTGAGCTCAAGTGATCCTGCCACCCTGACCTTGCAAAATGTTGGGATTACAGGCTTGAGCCACTATGCTCAGCCTCAGAATGCTGCTTTGAATAAAAATTTAGGTAGCGATTAAAAGAAGTTCAGAAAGTATATTTAAATAGTAAGGATATTAAAAGTACAGTATAATACTGTTGCTGAAAGTTTCAATGACTTCTCTTTCCAGGAGAGGTAATTAATGAAAAAGACCGCTGTAAAAAATGTGAAGGGAAGAAGGTGATTAAAGAAGTCAAGATTCTTGAAGTCCATGTAGACAAAGGCATGAAACATGGACAGAGAATCACATTCACTGGGGAAGCAGACCAGGCCCCAGGAGTGGAACCAGGAGACATTGTTCTGTTGCTACAGGAGAAGGAACATGAGGTGATTTTACTTTTTTTAGTTTGTTTTGGTTTTGTATTTTGTTTTATTCAGAAGTACTTCTTGCTTGTGAGAAATGGGTTAGATCTGTTTGGAGTCCCTGGAGCAACACTGCACACTGGTGAAGTTAAGGAAATCATGGCGGACTTCCTAAGACTGGCTTGTTTAAGAAAGACTAACAAGGCAGGCACAGTTAGAAGCACTGTAAGAGTCAGTTTTAGTCCTGGTTTGGTCTTTTTTTTTTTCTTTGATGGAGTCTTCCTCTGTTACCCAGGCTGGAGTGCAGTGGCACGATCTCTGCTCACTGCAACCTCTGCCTCCCAGGTTCAAGCGATTCTCCTCTGGCTTGGTCATTGACTAGCACTAAAACCGTAGGTAATCTTACCATCTCGATTTCTTTGTTTATGAAAATAAGGACATTGGGCATTGGACCAGATGGTCTAAGGCAGCCTATTTTTCACTGTGAAACTCTGCTGCTCTGTTGATTTGGTTTTTATTTATTGGGCAGCCAAGTGAGCTATGCTAGAAAGGGTTCTGGGGTTTTCAAAGTAACTTTTTTTTTTTTTTTTTTTTTTTTGAAACAGAGTCTTGCTTTGTTGCCAGGTGCCAGGCTGGATGGAGTACAGTGGCACAATCTCGGCTCACTGCAATCTCCACCTCCTGGGTTCAAGCAATTCTCCTGCCTCAGCCTCCCTAGTAGCTGGGACTACAGGTGCACGCCACCATGCCCAGCTAATTTTTGTATTTTTTAGTACAGATGAGGTTTCACCATGTTGGCCAAGATGGTCTCAATCTCTTGACCTCGTGATCCACCCACCTCGGCCTCCCAAAGTGCTGGGATTACAGGCGTGAGCCACCATGCCAGGCCTCGTGTATGTTTTGATGTTAACATTGCACCTGTATATTTTTAATGTCCATATAGTATACTGTTGACCTTACTCATAAAGATTACATCTGGACTATTATGAAAAACCCTTTCAGTAATCATCTAAATTCTTGAATGTTAGAAGCACTTGACAGGATTCTGGTTTTGTGCTTGATCACATTTACTTATGCTTTCCTCTGAAAGTCTTTACATCACAGGTTAACCACATTTTTAGTTTGCCCTAAAATTTTCTCCTATGCATAAGCCCAGCAAACATGGAGAAACGGTAAATTTGTATTATGTTCAGTGATAGGTTACTCTTTTTTTTTTTGAGGCGGAGTCTCTTGTCACCCAGGCTGGAGTTCAGTGGTGCTATCTCAGCACACTGCAATCTCTGCCTCCCGGGTTCAAGCAGTTCTCCACCTCAGCATCCCGAGCAGCTGGGATTACAGGTGACTGCCACCATGCCTGGCTAATTTTTTTTTTTGTATTTTTAGTAAAGACAGGGTTTCACCATCTTGGCCAGGTTGGTCTTAAACTCCTGACCTCATGATCCACCTGCCTCGGCCTCTCAAAAGTGCTGGAATTACAGGCGTGAGCCACTGTGCCCAGCCTACTCTTTTTAACTCTGAAAAGATGGGCAGGTTGGGGGCAATGGCTCACATATGTAATCCCAGCACTTTGGGAGGCCGAGGCAGGTGGATCACGAGGTCAGGAGTTCAAGACCAACCTGGCCAAGATGGTGAAACCCCGTTTCTACTAAACATACACAAATTAGCCGGGCGTGGTGGCAGGCGCCTGTAATTCCAGCTACTAGGGAGGCTGAGACGGAGAATTGCTTGAACCTGGGAGGAGGAGGTTGCAGTGAGCCAAGGTTGCACCATTGCACTCCAGCGTGGATGACAGAGCAAGATTCCATCTCAAAAAAAAGATGGGTAAGCTGATTATTTGTCCCTTTTTTTATTTATTGAGATGGAGTTTTGCTCTTGTTGCCCAGGCTGGAGTGCAGTGGCACGATCTCGGCTCACTGCAACCTCCACCTCCCGGGTTCAAGCAATTCTCCTGTCTCAACCTCCTGAGTAGCTGGGATTACAGGCATCTGCTACCACACCCGGCTACTTTTTGGCATTTTTAGTAGACACAAGGATTCACCATGTTGGCCAACTTGGCTTCTCAAACTCCTGACCTCAGGTGATCCACCCACCTCAGCCTCCCAAAGTATTGGGATTACAGGCATGAGCCACTGCGCCTGGCCTTATTTGTTCCTTTATAATTTAAAGGTTATATTTTCTGCAGTGGTCATTTCTCCAGATAGAGTAAATTTTAAAAATCACTTTAAGAATCCAGTAGAGAACAACAAAGCTGTATTGAGATGCAGATTTTAGGAATTCGGTTATAATCCCTCACAAGGTCAGGCTTGATCTCCTGGACAGTCAGGGCGTGCTAGTCAGCTTTGGTGACTCAGCAAAGCTACAAATTATGTATTTCGGTTTTTTGGGAAATTGCCAACTCTACCAATAGCAAAGGTCTCCTAGGTTGCCAAAAAATAAAAGTAGTTTTTGCAGTTCTGCTTTTGGGTCTTGTAGGATCAAGTATTTTCAAGATTTCCTATTTGTTGACATTTTAGCTACTTCCTTGTTCATTCAGTCTCGCTGCTGTGCACACCACCATACCAGGAATATGAGGGAGAAAAATAACAAGACAGCTAAATAATTGGTAATTCTGCTTGGCTCTAGGTTGTGTAGGTTAGACTGTATTGTAAAATGGTACAAACAATGCCTGGGCATTTTCTTTGAGATAAAGAGTGCAATGATGCAATTTCAGCTCACTACAACCTCCGCCTTCTGGGTTCAAGTGATTCTTCTGCCTCAGCCTCTCGAGTAGCTGGGATTACAGGCACTTGCCACCACATCCAGCTAATATTTGTATTTTTAGTAGAGACAGGGTTTCACTCTGTTGGCCAGGCTGGTCTGGAACTCCTGACCTTTGATCTGCCCACCTCGGCCTCCCAAAGTGCTGGGAGCACCACGCTGCCTGGACCTTTTCATTGATAGAATCCTTGAAGTAGTTTGGAGTTCGTTGTCAAATGATGTTTGGCAGTGCAGCAGCATGATAGTGAGGAAGTGAAGAAGGAATGGTTATTTGCAGAGAAAAGATTATTATTTTGGTTTGGGGCATGTCAAACTAAAGGTAAAACCTTTTTTACCTACATTTAGTTTTTAATGTCGCTATGTAATTAAATTGGCTTTTTAAAAGTATATCATTGGATTTGGAAGCAAAGGACTTAAGGTCTGGTCCCCATTTACTAGCTTCAACTTCTCTGGACTTTTCAGATATTAAAGAGTCAAATGAGATTATGAATAAGCTTCTTTCTTAGGGCTGTGGGGAGGTGGTGGGAAGTAAGTCATCTCTTAAAATTGTTGGCAGCAGTGGAATTGGCAAGGAATTTTCAACAGAAGGCAGGTGTAACTGGTTGTCTAAGGTAGAAAATACAAGGTGGTAAATGGAAATTTGTTTAGTTCTTTCTTGGGAGTGCTGTATCATCTGTAGTCATTATCTTGCCATGTCACTTAGCAGTATGACTGTGTGTCCCAGTGGTCTGGTTGCCATAGTACATTTATACAGCACCAAACCCAGAACGTGGTGATGTTAGTCACACCTCTAATCTGTACTTTTGTTATTCAGAAATTATGACTTTTAAATGTTTTATGTCCTAGTGCTTGGTGGTCCCTCCTCATTAATCTTGTTTTTCAGAAACTCTCTGGCATTTTTGTTGTTGTCGTTCTGATTTATTTATTTATTTATTTTTGGCCAGATCTTACAATGAGAACTCTCTGGCATTCTTGCTTGTTTATTCTGTTTAAACTTTTAACGTCAAATTGTTTAGCTTATCCCCTACATAGCAAGAACCATTCTGATAATCATTTTTTATTGAAATCACTTTCAGTTGAACTCTCTTGTATAAGAACATAATATATATCTCTTCTTGTTCCCTACATCTTTTTTTTTTTTTTTTTTTTTTTTTTTTTAAGACAGTCTTGTCCTGTCACCCAGGCTGGAGTGCAGTGGCACAATTGTATTTTTAGTAGAGACAGGATTTCACCGTGTTGGCCAGACTGGTCTCAGACTGACCTCAAATGATCTACCTGCCTCAGCCTCCCAAAGTGCTGGGATTATAAGCGTGAGCCACCATGCCCGGCCCCTACTTCATTTTTATTTATTTATGGGCAGTCTCGCTCTGTCACCCTGGGCTGGAGTACAGGGGCGTGATCTCCAGTCACTGCAGCCTCTGCCCCTTGGGTTCAAAGTGTTGGGATTACAGGCGTGAGCCACCACGCCCGGCCCTGGCCCCTACTTCTAATATGACTTTAACAAAGGATATTTGGTAAGATGGTTCTTGGAACACTGGCATTCTACAGGATACTTAGCATTTTATTTTAAATTTATTATTTTTAAGATACAGGGTCTCCTTTTGTCACCCAGGCTGTAGTGCAGTAGCTGGATCATTAATGAGGATCATTAATGAGGAGGGACTACCACTGCAGCCTCCACTCCTGGACTCAAGGAATAGTCCTGCCTCAGCTGGCCTATTTTATGTTTTAATTTTTTTGTCTCCCTATGTTGAGTTTGACCTGGCCTCCCAAAACTCTGACCCTATACTTAGCTTTTTTAATTTTTTTTTTTTTTTTTTTTTTTTTGAGATGGAGTCTTGCTCTATTGCCCAGGCTGGATAGAGTGCGGTGGCACAATCTCTGCTCACTGCAACCCCCACCTCCTGGGTTCAAGTGATTCTCCTACCTCAGCCTCCTGAGTAGCTGGGACTACAGGAGGCCAATTTTTGTATTTTTAGTAGAAACATGGTTTCACCATATTGACCAGGCTAGTCTCAACTCCTGACCTGACCTCAGGTGATCTGCCTGCCTTGGCCTCCCACAGTGCTGAGATTACACGTGTGAGCCACCAGCGCCTAACCTACTTAGCATTTTTTTTTTTTTTTTTAATAAAAGAGAAAGAGGAAGAGATTTTAGAAAAAGAGAGAAAAGGAGAAAGAAAGAAACAGCAAAAGAAAGAAAAAAAAGAATGAAAGAGAGAAAGAAAGAGGAAGAGATTTTAGAAAAGGAGAGAGAAAGAACAGCAAAAGAAAGAAAGAAAAAAAAAATTAAAGAAAGAAAGAGGAAGAGAAAGAGGGAGAGAGAATGGGATTCTTGTTTTATTGCCCAGGCTAGAATACAGTCTAAAAATGGGTATTAAAAACCTCTTTTATGCCAATAATTGTGCTTAACAATGGAGACAGGAAGGAATAGGGGATGAAAATAACAAATAAGCAGACAACCAATATGTTATTTAAACCTGTGAAATGCTATGCAATTGCTGGGGAGTGATTTACTTCCAATTATGTGGTCACTTTTAAGATAGGTATAATGTGATGCTGAGAAAAATGTATGTTTTGTGGATTTGTGGGAGGAGAGTTTAATGCATTGAAAAGTCCTGCATTAAAGAAACTATTGGTCCACACTTGAATAAATGTGCATAGATAATATACACTCTTGGATCTCAAACTTCAGCCTACACTATAATTGTCTGGAGGGCTTGTTCGGACTACAGATCACTGGGCCCTGCTTGCCTTGTTTCTGGAAGGAATGGAGTGGGGCCCAAGAATCTGTTTTCCTAACAAGTTTCCTGACGCTGCTGGTCCAGAACCACACTCAGAGAATCATTGTTTAAGGTAATAGTTTAACTTTGTTTAATGGGTAAATTTAAGGGAATTAACACAGGAAAAGAACCTGTCTACCAGATTTTCTGTAAGTGAATCAGCCAAGATTGTTCTTTACAAGAAGAGCGACCATTGTAAAATCTAAGCAAAAATTGCAGGTTGGGCATGTGAAATTGGATGTATTTTTCCTACACATTGAAGGCTTGTAAACATTCTTTGTGCTTATTCTCAATACCTTTTGCATTACCTAGTTCATAGGCTTTTAGTGTAATATTGAATGAGCCAAGTTTTGCATTTTAGTGAGGTGTGAGGCTTGTTGGTACATGCATGAAGCATGGAATTGAGCCCCTTGACTTTGCTGGCTGGGTGTTACTGGTTGAGGTTTTTTATGTTAATCTTGGACTCTTCCCCCCTTCCCTGTTATGATCATGTCTGGGGAGCACTCAGGATGAGCCTGTTCTGCAGAAGCCTTCTGGGCTTTCTGTACTTTTTTGCCTAGAGGCAGAGTCCAAAAGTGGGCCATAATTGCACCTGGCCCTGTTTTGGAAGCCTCAGGTCTGTTGCTTTTATATATGCCATTGTTTACCAGTTTCAATACACCTTCCTCATGGAAGTTTCTCGCATACTACTTGGGAATAGCTAGCTTTCCTAATATAAGTTTAGGGCACTAGGGACAGTGGCACTGTTGTTTTGCAGTGAGTGGTAGAAATAAGGTTTTGAAATTAAGTCAAGGAACATAATGCCACAGGGTATAGCTCCATAATTTTTAGAAAAATGTGTTTCTTTTGTGCTTTATAGGTATTTCAGAGAGATGGGAATGATTTGCATATGACATATAAAATAGGACTTGTTGAAGCTCTGTGTGGATTTCAGTTCACATTTAAGCACCTTGATGGCCGTCAGATTGTGGTGAAATACCCCCCTGGCAAAGTAATTGAACCAGGTAAATCTTGATTTTGTCTGATTCTGGTTTTCAGGTGTTCTTACAATTTGTAACTTTTTTATACTGCATAACTCAAAAAATTGTACACCTCTTTTGGGTAAAATTATTAATCATTTCCTGTTAAATAATAGGATGTGTTCGGGTAGTTCGAGGTGAAGGGATGCCACAGTATCGTAATCCCTTTGAAAAAGGTGATCTTTACATAAAGTTTGATGTGCAGTTTCCTGAAAACAACTGGATCAACCCAGACAAGCTTTCTGTAAGTGTTCTTTAAATGAAGCAACAGTTGACTTCAGGTTTGGGGTTTTCTTTGTTCTTCTTGGGTTTTTTTTTTTTGAGACAGGGTCTCTGTTGCCCAGGCTGGGGTACAGTGGTATGATTATAGCTCACTGCAGCCTCGACCTCCTGGGCTCAAGCAGTCCTCTCACCTCAGCCCCCTGAGTAGGTGGACTATAGGTGTATGCTACCACGCCTGGCTAAAAAAAATTTTTTTGAGACATAGTCTCACTTTGTCATCCAAGCAGGAATGTATTGGTGCAACCTTGGCTCACTGTACCGTCTGCCTCCCAGGTTCAAGCGATTCTCATGCATTAGCCACCAAGTAGCTGGGATTACAGGCCTGAGCCACCATGCCTGGCAAGTTTCTTTCTTTCTAAGAGAGTCCCTCTGTTGCCCAGGCTAGCATGTAGTTGCATGATCATGGCTCGCTACAGGTGTGCACCACCACACCCGGCTAATGCTTTTTAAAACTTTTTATAGAGGTGGATTCTTGCTATTTTGTCCAGACTGGTCTCAAGCTCCTGGCTTCAAGCATTCCTCGCCTCCTGAAGTGCTGGGATTGCAGTTGTGAGTCATTGCACCCAGCTGACTTCAAGTTTGTTAATAGTCATGTAACTGTCAGTTTTAAAGTGTGTGTGTGTGTGTGTGTGTGTGATTGGTAGTCTTTCCTAGTTGTTAGGAAATGGGGAATTGCTGGTGTAAATGTTGATGGGGCCAAGTGGGGAATTGTAGAGTAGAGCAGACCGGTGTGGACAGTGGTAAAGACTAGCACTCCCTGGAGAGATCAGATTTCTTACCTGCAGAGGGCAGGACCACTGCCTACTTTGAGTCAGCTGATGTTTGTGCTGGATGCAGGAAGGCGTGTTTCCTGTAGAAATTTTCTAATTTTTAAGTATTGTCAGCTAATGATTTTCTTTTCTTTAATTCACCTTCTACTTTGGTAGATTTTTTTTTTTAATTACTTTTTAAAGCAATACATGGGTTGCATAAAAGATGTCTGCAGATTTGGCCTATGGGTGATGAGTCTGTGATCTCAGAGTGCAAAGTCCAATCCACTTTCCTTTTTTTTAACTTTTTTTTTTTTTGCAATGGACTCTCGCTCTGCCACCCAGGCTGGAGTGCAATGGTACCATCTTGGCTCACTGCAACTTCCAACTCCTGGGTTCAAGCAATTCTCCTGCCTCAACTGCCTGAGTAGCTGGGATTACAGGCACCTACCACCACGCCCGGCTAATTTTTGTAATTTTAGTAGAGACAAGGTTTATGTTGTTCAGGCTGGTCTTGAACTCCTGGCCTCAGGTGATCCACCTGCCTCAACCTCGCAAAGTGTTGGGATTACAGGCGTGAGCCACGGCGCCCGGTCCTTTTTTTAACTTTTAAAGAAACACACTGGATTGTATCCAAAGGAAAGCTGATGAAAATACTACAACCAACCTGGTTTTTGTTTGTTTTAATGAAGGAACTAGAAGATCTTCTGCCATCTAGACCGGAAGTTCCTAACATAATTGGAGAAACAGAGGAGGTAGAGCTTCAGGAATTTGATAGCACTCGAGGCTCAGGAGGTGGTCAGAGGCGTGAAGCCTATAATGATAGCTCTGATGAAGAAAGCAGCAGCCATCATGGACCTGGAGTGCAGTGTGCCCATCAGTAAACTCTGCAGACAAATTGCACAGGTGGATTTTCTTTCCACATTTGCCTGATTTGTTCTCAGCGATCCAGCTGGAGTGTCTTATCAATCCAGATGAACTGAGGGACATCTGTTGGTCTACGTGTAACTTTTAAAATTGGTATAGTATCTACAGAGTGTATAATTTAAACTAACCACAAGGCTTTACATCTTCATTTCGACTGTTCAATAGCAGAATAAAGCACTTGAAAGGAAACAAGACTCCCTTTCACACATGGATTATAACTTTCAATCCTGGTATCTGTGCTTGATTTTTACCAGTTTTGTGTAGATTTTTATGTTTCATATTTTAAATTTAAATCCCACATTGTAAAGTTTGTACAATTTGTCCTAAAGCTTTGTGTTTGGCTGCACCTGCATAAGCTGCTACAAATAGAATAAAGAATTTCATAGCCTGTATCTATCATTTTAGATGCATGGAAAAAATGGGCTTTGCACACAATGGGTTTGGAGCTGACTGGGAACAATGGAAAAAATTACATTAGCTGTGGTTGTAAAGGTTTTTTGGTTTTTTTGGGTTTTCTTTTTTTTGATTTTTTTTTTTTTTTTTTTTTTTTTTTAACCATCTTGTGAAAGGTTTCTGAAACTCGATAATAAAAAGCAGTTGGTTTAAATTATTCTTTTGTGTCACATTTTTAGAAGGAAAAACATAAAGAATGTATCCTTAGTACTGGTTCTTAAACAGCCCATAAAAACCCGTTGGCCTGAAGCTTATGTCTCAGGCCCATGCCCATCTTACAGTTTTGAAAGGCAAAAGGCTGGTAGAGACAGTCTTCAATGGCTGCAGCGATGCTCTGTAGAGAGAGGCCAGGGTGTCTGAGTGCTGTAACTCCCAAGCATTGGGCTAGCCTGACCTCTGTATCTTCCCCACCACCACCCCCTTAAAAAAATAAGGTAACAGCAAATGTATAGTAAAACCATGTCTGCATAGAACCTGTTCAAATGCTCTGTCTTCATTAAATGTAAAAGTAAAAGATGCTTTGTCTCCATTAAGTTGAATGTTTGAAACTGGGGAAGCCATTGATTATATTTTTGATTTTCTATAATGTTTTTTTAGAAAAGTAGGATGTTTAGGCTGGTATGAGGAAATTCAGGTAAAACTGATGAAAAGGATATTGTGTTTTTCTTTCCATCATCTGGTTTTTGCCATTTCACTCTCAGTAGGTATTTTTAGAACACATTTATTTGAGGGAAGAGACATCAGATGCACATTTTACATTTGTAAAGGAACATAGGGGAAAACTGAAAACTAAAAATTTTAAATGTATTAAATGCCATCCCTGAGCCTAAATCTAGTATTTGTAGTTTACTTCTAGGTCTGCTAGAATCTGAAAAAAGGTGTGCTGACACCAGTCAAGGCCTGTGAGGTTTAAATTATTGACCTATCCACTCTACCTCCATTGTACAAAAAATACAACAAGCCTGGGCAAAATTCAACAGTATAGTAGTTTTGTATCCAAGGTTACTTCCCCACAACCACTCTAAACATAAGAAATGCGGTGGCAATATAAAGTTTGTAGCCTTTGCAATAAAGGTTTATAAAACAGTTGTTCAGTGTAGTCTGTCTGTCATTTCTACCCAGGTGTTTTGACTATAGGCAAGAAAACTATTTGGAAGAGAGTTCTGTTAAGATGTGTTATTTTGCCGGGCGCGGTGGCTCACGCCTGTAATCCCAGCACTTTGGGAGGCTGAGGTGGGCAGATCATGAGGTCAGGAGATCGAGACCATCCTGGCTAACACGATGAAACCCTGTCTCTACTAAACAGCTGGGACACATTCCGAGAAGTTCGTGGTTAGGCGGTTTCATCATGCAAACATAAGAGTGTACTTGCACAAACTTAGGTGATGTAGCTGATTATACGCCTATTTGGTGTAGTGTATTGCTCCTAGACTACAAACCTGCACAACTTGTTAATGTTGACAGTTGTAACACAGTGGTAAACAGTTTTCTGTTTACCTTTTGGTACAGTAAAAATACCTTGTACGAGAGAAAAGGGCAGGGTGTGGTGGCTCATGCCTGTAATCCCAACACGTTAGGAGGCTGAGGTAGGTGGATTACCTGAAGTCAGGAGTTCAAGACCAGCCTGGCTAACATGGCAAAACCCTGTTTCTACTAAAAATACAAAAATTAGCTGGGTATGGTAGCACACACCTGTAATCCCAGCTACTTGGGAGGCTGAGGCAGGAGAATCACTTGAACCTGAGAGGTGGAGGTTGCAGTGAGGTGAGATCGCACCACTACACTCCAGCCTGGGTGACAGAGTGACACCGTCTCAAAAACAAAAAAGATAAAAAATGGTACACTTTTATGGGACTCTTACAATGAATAAAGTTGGCAGGACTGGAAGTCCTGATCCAGTTGAGTCAGTGAATGTGAAGGCCTAGGCCATTACTATAGAGATTATAAGTACTGTATACTTAGGGTACACTAAATTTGTAAAACCTTTTTCTTCAATAATAATTGAGGCTGGGCATGGTGGCTCATGTTTGAGCCTAGGAGTTCAAGACCAGCCTGGGAAACATGGAGATCCCATCTAATAATTTTTTTTTTATAAGTAGCTGGAGTTTAATCACCAAGAGATGCATGTAATCCAATATTTACTCCAAAAATCTAGTGAGACTGTGTCAAAAAAAACTTCAAGACTTTTGGAATGCAGTGGTACTCTCTTGGCTCGCTGCAATCTCTGCCTCCTGGGTTCAAGCGATTGTCATGCCTCCGCCTCCTGATTAGCTGGAACTACAGATGGTTGCCACCAAGCTTGGCTAATTTTTTTTTTGTATTTTTAGTAGAGATGGGGTTTCACCATGTTGGCCAGGATGGTCTTGAACTCCAGACCTCAGGTTATCCACCCGCCTCGGCCTCCCAAAGTGCTGGGATTACAGGGGTGAGCCACTGTGCTCAGCCATTAAAAGTCTTGTAATTAATCTTCAGTTGCAAGAGATTTGGTAAGATTCGGACGCCCACATCACCTGGCACAGACAGAGAACATTTTAAGTATGTGGTTGTTGTTTTTAATTTCCAAAAGTTCAGTTAAATCTCTGCTAAAAGTGAAACAATAGCCAGTGCCACTGAGTCAAGCTAAAGATGTTAGAAAACCTGACTTCCCAGCTATAGGAAGAAAACCTGAGAATGCTTATACCAGCGATGGGTTGAGACCCTTCAGTGATGAAGCTTACCATTCTATGTGTGAATAGGTATCCCCTCCCGTAAACTACAAATAGTGTACAAATAATTTTTTTTCTGTTAGGAAGGCGATACATGATCATTAAAAACAAACTGAACTATTGACTTTAAAAAATTAATCTCCCCCCATCCAAATCACATGCTCAAGAGACTATCAAAGCAAAATTGTTTTTTGGTTTTTTTTTTCTTGAGACGAAGTCTCACTTTGTCGCCCAGGCTGGAGTGCAGTGGTACAATCTTGGCTCACTGCAACCTCCGCCTCCTGAGTTCAAGCGATTCTCCTGCCTCAGTCTCCTAAGTTGCTGGGAATACAGGTATGCACCACCATGCCCTGCTAAAGTTTTGTATTTTTGTAGAGCCGGTTTTTTGCCACGCTGGCCAGGCTGGTCTTGAACTCCTGACCTCGAGTGATCTGCCTGCCTTGGCCTCCTGAAGTGCTGGGATTACAGGTGTGAGTCACCATGCCCAGCCTTGGTCTTTTTTTTTTTTTTTTTTTTAATACATATGGAACTAAATTTTCCAATCAGTTCCCAAATGCAATCAGTTTTACCAATTTCTCACGTGTGCAAAAATGGGATGAAATAACTTATTTTTACAACTTTTGGTCATTATTCCTTTGACATATTTGCATACTAATACCCATAAAGATCTATTTTTAATTGTTTTAAAGTTCTGTTGTTTAAATGAACCATTTCCTACCTATTGATAGATGTTTGGATTGTTTTCAGTTATTAAAAACTACTGTGGATAACAGCTTAATACATATGTCTTTGTGCATTTGTGCACAACGCATCGAACCAGATTACAAAGTTAAGCTTCTAGTGTATAGAACGCTGGCATATAGTAGAACCTAAATAAATATTTATGGAGAGAGATCCAAGATGGCGGATCACTAGCAGCTCAGGATTGCAGCTCCCAGTAAAAGCGCAGAGAGCCAGTGGACGCCACACTTACCGATAAATTTTTGCTGCCCACGGACCAGGACATTCCCAGCGGAGGAGCCCCACGGGTCGCCAGCGCGACCCTTTCGGCTGGCGCGGCTTTTTTGCCGGCGCCTCGGCTCGGCGGCTCTTGGTGCGGAGTAAACGGGACTGAGTCTCCTTTTGGATGATGTTTGGCGCTCTGGGAAGTCAGAGCAGTCCATCCAGCTGA
>PVKP010028569.1:0-29974 GCA_004027715.1 Plecturocebus donacophilus
ATTAATGGAGGGAAAGCAAAAAAATAATAAAACCCCCAAAAAATAAAAATGGAAAAAAAAGGACGAAATTCCACAAGTTATGCCATAAATATATTAATATTATTAATATTTTATTAATATATCCATGGCATAACTTGGGGAATTCCATTTTTTTTCTAGGCAAGACATAGGCATATGTAGGAATTATAGAGTTCGTGTAATACATGGCCATAGTTACAATTATGTGGATTACCTAAATGAAAAACATTATGATCATAATGAAAATATGAATGTTATTTATATGGATATATAACCTTATTTTTTATTTTTTGTTTCTTGAGATGTATAACTTTCTAAACATTTTTTCATCTATTGATGTCCAATTGTCCACTTTTTGTATTGATATATATGTATTTTATAAATGTAATCATACCATAAATCTCATAACCTACTTTTTCTATTGAGTATATATCTTGATTATCTCCCTAAGTCAGCATGTACTCACTGCATATTTCATGTCATGAATATTCTGATAGATGCATTAGATAGTCAGCTTTTTGGGTTCCCAATGAATTCCTTATACATCCTGTCCAGCTCCCATGTCTTGACCAACTTCCTTCAGTCCTGAGCCCATGAAGGACATTGTAACTTGGACCATTATGGGTATTCCTGACAGGCAGGAATGGAAGGAGGATGATCTGATCTCCTGGGCAGGACTGAATCAATGAATCCCAGGTCCAGATTCACATCCTCAGAATCAGACACTGCCAGAAATCTCCCTGCTGAAGAACTTTGGGGTTTAGGGTGAAAGTTTGGATTCCATAAATGGCATGTGGGGTGTGTAGTAGAAGCAGGCATGGAGAAGATAAGATCTTCTATTAGTGTAAGTTAGGGTGGCATCAGTGAGGCACATCTGGTTTAATACTTCGTTTTCCCTCCCCAGTTCTGGCTTTTCTGGATTCTGTGCTTCGCCAATAGAGGAATTCCATGGAGCATTAATTAATTCTCGCAATTCCAGAACCATGACTGATGTAAGTTGGTATTTTTTCTCTCCATGAAATACTGTGCTTTTTAGGATGTGTGAATCTTTTCCTTAATTTTCCTAAAGCCTTCTCTCTGACAGAACTCTATCCCTGAACCTGCTTCTCAGTTCTTCCTATTGCAGTGGAGGATGGTGCCAATAGCCTAGTGTCCTCCCCTGGTGCCCCTCCCCTTTCTAATCAGTATCGTATTCATTGAACATACTATTCAACATCTCCTGTGTTCCCAGTCTTCTAGTAAGAGCAGTGATAGAGCAGTGGAGTCTTGAGGGGAATATTTAAGCTTCTGTTAAGGATAACTCTAAGAAATATAGTTAACCACACACTTATTTGTATACAAGGAAAACCCATAGTGCATTGATTTCCTCTATCAAAGCTACCAACAGCATTCATATAAAGGGAACAGAATGAAAGACTGCAAGGATTTTGAAAACAGCAGTATTTTTAAATTTAGGGTAAAATGCTGATTTTAGAGGGTGGCTGCCAAAGAAGCCAGTCAAGACACTCTGCCCTTAGACAGCTAGATGGTCACCCGGAAGAATGATGTTAGTTGTTTGTGCATTCTCCGGGGCACTTTCACGTTTAACTGTCTTGGCTGTCTTGGGTGATGCCTTTTGGTATCACCTCTGTTTGGCCACATCTGCACCATTTCCCTCACCTGAGTTTCTCATTCCTGTATCAGGTCTGTAGTGTGTTTATCTAGTGATGAGGGTCCCATTGGACCACATGCAAAAACTTGAAACTTCTTTATAGACCCAAGTTTTCCTCGGAGATAAGATGGACTTTGGAGTTGCTTGGTTTATGTGAGGTTGCGTGTGTTGGGAGGCTCTTCAGATTACAGAGAGGGGAGTGGGTGGTTCTTTCCAGAAATTACCTAAGAGATGAAGACCAGTAGTCTTTGGAGTCACCAAAGGACTCTACCACCAGTGGATCCTGAACCAGTTGACTTTGAAGTCATTTTGTCATCAACCAGAATGTATAGGTCATGAGTGACATTTGTGTCATGTGCAATATCCTATATCAGTACTCTCTAACTCGGGAACAAGGAAAGTATTAAGCAAGGGGTAGTTGACAGTAACAGGTAAGATGATGCCTAAGGTCTAGATGATGATAAATTTCTACAATTAAGAAAATCTACAGAAGTTTTGTTCAGCCTAAATGTACAGATATAATTGAGTATATCCAGAGGATAAAATGAATTATAGGAAATAAAAAATATTGTTTAAATTTATCATAAGAAAAAATGCTTGTGATGTAATCTGTCAGTGATGTATTTGAGTCTTGGTGATAGTCCCTAATTTAATGGGAATCATTTTTATAAAATAAAGATTTTATAGTACAAAAACTTTTCATGTTTCCCCTATTTATTTATTTATTTTTGGAGACAGAGTCTCACACACACACACACACACACACACACACACACACACACACACACACACACACACACACTCTTTTAACAGAGAAGAAACTGGGATTTTTAAAATATATTATCAGACATGTCTGGATAGCTGAGTTACCTTACAGTATCTGGGAAGTTTTTCTGCTATAACAAGATTCTTCTAGAATATGTTGGCATTCTGCTTTAGTCACACTGATTTTCTTGCTTTTTCCTACTTATATCAGAGGCTTTCAGCCTACTTGATTGTTGTATTTCTCCTCCTCTTTGTAGTTTATCCTTCATACCTTCTTTTTTCCTCTTGGTAATGTTTTCTTGAATTTCACAAGTAATACATGGGTTTTTGGTTTTAGGGGTTGGTGACATTCAGGGATGTGGCCATCGACTTCTCTCAGGAGGAGTGGGAATGCCTGGACCCTGCTCAGAGGGACTTGTACATGGATGTGATGTTGGAGAACTATAGTAATTTGGTGTCACTGGGTAAGGTCATCTGCCTGAAATAATTTAGAATCTCCTCTTTGCAACATCAGTTTTTCTGCACTGGAAATTACAGGGCTATCTTTGAAGAAACCAGGTGAATTTCTTTTCCCCCTTCCCAAGGGCAATGTTTTTATACTTGATGGGTTAGAAATGGATTCGTTAAGCACATTGCTCTTCCCCATCCCTCAGTGAGCTTTACACCATTCACGGGCCCTCCCTGCAATCACTTCTCTTCTTTAATGGCCAAGGGGCTGGATTTGCATTATAGGGCATTTATTTCATAACCATTGTCAAAGAAACCAAATTTTATAAATTCTGCAAATACGACAATGAATGTCTACTCCTGGCCAGTGTTGTGCTGAGCACTATCAATTGAATCATGAACAAGATTTGATAACTTGCACATTTTCAGCAGTTTACTTTGTAGTAAAGGAGAAATATCAAATAAGTAAATCAATAAATAGATAAATAGTATGTAATGAACCAAATTCTTTGGAAAAAATAGACACCATAAGGGAATAGAAAATGGTGGGGACTGACAGGGCTAATTTAGATAAGATGGTCAGGGAACGCTTTCTTGAATAGAGATGTGGAGCCTGGGATCAATCTATGTGAATATCTGGGGGAGGAAAAGATCAATCACAGTGAACAGCAAATGCAAAGGCCCTGTTGTTGGAAAGGAAATATACTGGAACTTTATCAGAACTCTAGGGTAGAGTTATTAAAGGAACATGTGCTAAGAAATTAGGCCAGGGAGATAGGAAGGGGCCAGCTAATTGTTTTGTTGTTCTTGTGTGTGGAATTTGGATTGTTGAGTCTCTTTCAGTCTGAAACCCTTCACATGTTTTTCTTTGACTTGCATATATGTCTGTGATGCTTTTGAAGATTACAGGCCAGTTATTTTGTACATTGTTCCTCAATTTGGGTTTGTCTGCTCTTTCTTCATGATTAGATTTAGAGTATGGATCTTTGGCAGGATTATCATAGAATTGAGCTTCAGTTCTTCTTGCATTTTGTTGGGTAGTGTGAATGATTTGTCATTACTCATGTTATTCCCTCTGAGTACTTGATTAAGGTGGTGTCTGCTGGCTTCCTCCTCATGCAGTTACTCTTTTATCCTTCAATAAGTATTTTGTGGGGAGAAACTTGGAAACTATTAAATATTGTGGAACTGGGCACAGTGGTGGCTCACACCTGTAATCCCAGCACTTTGGGAGGCTGAGGCGGGTGGATCACTTGAGGCCAGGAGTTCGAGACCAGCATAGGCAACATAGCAAAACCTCATCTCTACAAAAAAATTAGCTAGGCGTGGTGTTGCATGCCTGTAGTTCCAGCAACTCAGGAGACTGAGCTGGATGAATTGCTTGAGCCTGAGAGGTTGAGGCTGCAGTGAGCTGAGATTGCGCCACAGCACTCCAGCCTGGGTGACAGAGCAATACCCTGTCTAAATAAATAAATAAATAAATATTGTGTTCACCTCTCAAAACTTTTCATTTGTTCATATGTTGGATTTCTAGTCAATGGGCTGTATTTTATTGTTTCTGTTATTTATTTTGAAGATCAAAGTGTTGGAGCTTGTCCCAGATTTGGTCAGTGGGAATCCTTTCATGATAGCTTCTATGGCTTTTTGGCACATCTCCATCACTCTTTGAGTACTCCTGATTTTCTGATAAACAAGGTGTTACAGGTTCATCTTCTATGAAATTTCCCTGCTCTAATTTTACAATCAGCTATAGCTTTGAAGTGCCTGGTTATTTTAACACAGATTTATAGTTATTATTTTATTCATTTGTCTTTTAAATCAACAAACCTAAAGTACAATAATACTGACTTTTATATTTATATTCATGTAGTTACCTTTACCAATGTTCTTTATTTCTTCTTATGGCTTTGAGTTACTTTTTAGTGTCCTTTCACTTTAGCCTTAAACAGTCCCTCGAACATTTCTTCTAGGATAGGTCTACTGGTAATCATCTCCTTCAGCTTTTGTTTTTTCTGGAAATTTCTTAATTTCACCTTTATTCTTAAAGGACAGTTTTTGCAAGTATAGAATTCTTGATTGACAGTTTTTTTTCTTTTGGGACTTTTCAATATACCATCCTACTAATTTCTGTTCTCCATGGTTTCTGATGAAAAATTAGCTGTTAATCTTTTTAAGGATTCTTTTATGTGATAGGCTGCTGCTTTCTTCCTGTGTTCTGAAGTCTTTTTGTCTTTGGGTTTCCATAATTTGACTATAATATATCTAGATATGAATCTCTTTGGATTTTTCCTCTCTGAAGTTGTTGAGCCTCCTGGCTGTGTATCTCCCTGTCTTTTGTCAGATTTTGAAAGTTTTCAGACATTCTTTCTTCAAATTTTTTTCTACACTTTTAAATCTCTTGTTTTTCTGGGACTCTTATGATGTGTATGTTGGTGTGCTTGTTGGTATCCCATCGATCCTTCAGGCTCTTTTCATTGTGCATTATTTCTTTTTCTTGTTGCTTCTCTAGTGCAGTAATTTCAAACAACTCATTTTCAAGTTCACTGAGTCTTTCTTCTGTTGAATCCACTATTGAAATTTTCATTTCAGTTACTTTATTCCAGAATTTCTGTTTGGTTCCTTTTTTATAATTTCTATCCTTTTATTGATATTTTCATTTTGTTCATACATTGTTTTCCTGATTTCCTTTAGCTCTGGTCCATGGTTTCCTTTAGCTCATTGAGAATATTTGAATAGTTAATGTCTGGACTCCTCAGGAATGGTTTCTGTCAGATTCTTTTTTTCTTGTGAATGGGCCCCCTATTTTCCTGTTTCATTGTATGCTTTGTAATTTTTTGTTAAAACTGGACATTTTGAGTATTATAACATGATACCTCTGGAGATTGAATTTTTCCATTTCTCAGGCATGGCTGATTTCTGCTTGTTGAGGGCTAGAGCTGTCAGACTTTTTCAAACTCTTTTTGCAAATTGTATATTCCTTATTGTATGTGGTCACTGCAGTTTCTGTTTCGTCATCTCTGCAGTTAGTACCATATAAAGATTTACTTAAATATCTGGCTGTAAAAAGGGAAAGTAAAAAAGGTCTATTCGCCCTTTAAATCTTCCAATAAATGCTTCTGGGGAAAGCTGCTGTGGCTGATGGGGCTAAAATCAAGGCAGTCATCTTTGCTGGTCCCTCAAAGTAACACAAAACCCATCAAAGTGCACAACTGTGAATTTTTTGGAAGACAAGGTCACACTGCCAACCCAGGTCCCAGCCGGCTGTTCAGTAATACAGGCTGTTCTCCCCACAGCTGTGGTGGAGCTGAGGAGTGAGGGATGTGATTAGTTGGTACACAACATTCCAGGCACGTAGGCCTCTCATCCCATAGCATTGGCTGGACTGAGAAATGGGGGATGGTGCCTTGCTTGCACAAGCCACTCGCTCACCTAAGAATAGTAGCCTCTTCATTCTTCCAGCACTCCCCTGGTTATTATGGAAGTTCCTGATCAGGTTCCAGAGTTAAGAGTTTCTTGATGCCAGTCTCTCTTTCCAGCTCAATTGTCGCTTTGGTGGAGGTACCAGCCCTTAGAGCTTCCTACTTCACCATTTTGTGTGACATCACTCCTACATATTAATTTAATGTAATTATTGATATGGTTGGCTTTCAGTTTACCATCTTGCTATTTTTTGTTTCACTAGTTGTTTCTTTTGTTTCCACCTTCTTGGACTAATCAAATATTTTTTAGTGTTTCATTTTATCTCTGTTATCTTTTGCTGTATTATTTGTATTTATTTTTGGGATTACAATATGCATCCTTAATTTAGCACAGTCTCTTGAAATTAATAGCATATTACCTTGTTGTATAATGTAAGAATTTTACTAATCTGTAAGTTTCATTCCGCCTGAAAAACTTTCTTTAGCATTTCTTGTGTCATATGGCTACTAGTAGCTAATTCTTTTTTTTTTTTTTTTTTTGAGACAATCTCACTGTGTCACCCAGGCTGGAGTGCGGTGGTGTGATTTTGGCTCACTGCAGCCCCTGCCTCCTAGGTTCAAGCAATTCTTGTGCCTCAGCCTCCCGAGTAGCTGGGATTACAGTCATGTGTCACCACGCCTGGCTAATTTTTGTATTTTTAGTAGAGATGGGCTTTTGCCATGCTGGTCAGGCTGGTCTTGAACTCCTGACCTCAGGTGATCCACCTGCCTCAGCCTCCCAAAGTGCTGGGTTTACAGGCATGACCCACCGTGCCTGGCCTTCATCTTTCTTATTTTTGAAGGATATTTTTTACCAGATAAGGATTTCCCAGTTGATAAATTTTTTTCTTTTAGTTAGCTTAAAAAATGTTCCAATATCTTCTGAACTCTATTGTGTATGATGATTAAACAGCCATGATTCTTATTATTCATTTTATATATGCTTTATTCTCTGTCATTCAGTTTTTTCTTTATTTTCAGTCTGTAACAATCTGACTATAAAGTTCTGGATATGGTTCCCTTACATTTATCAGGCCTTTGATCCCTTTCCTTTCACCCTTACCTTTAATCAGTGGGCTTATTTTTTTTGTTTGTTTTATTATTGCTATTTTTGGAGATGGAGTCTCGCTCTGTAGCCCAGGCTGGAGTGCAGTGGTGTGATCTTGGCTCACTGCAACCTCTGACTCCTGGGTCCCAGTTCAAGCAGTTCTCCTACCTCAGCCTCCCCAGTAGCTGGGATTACAGGCACAAGCCACCATGCCCAGCTAATTTTTATATTTTTTAGTAGAGACGGGGTTTGACCATGTTGGCCAGTCTGGTCTTGAACTCCTGACCTCATGATCCACCTATGTTGGCCTCCCAAAGTTCTGGGATTACAGGTGTGAGCCACCATGTCCAGCCGGATTGATATCTTTTATTGAATTTGCAGAAATTTCAGCCATTGTATCTTTAAATACTTTTATCTATTTCTTTAGTACTTTTCCTCCTTCTAAGACTCCAATTACATGTGTGTTAGAACACTTATATGGTACCACCAATCACTAGGTGGAACCCCCAGTCTTTTTACTCTTTGTACTTCAATTTATTAATACCTGTTTACCTGTCTTCAAGTCACTGTTTTTTCTTTTCTTTGATAGTGTCCAATTGTTGTTAAGCCTGTCCAGTAAAAATTTTATTTCATGTACATTTTGTAGTTCTAGAATTTACATTTGGTTTTGTGGGTCTGCTTTTATTGACTATATCTTCTCTAAATCTCATATCAAATTTTCCTGCTTCTTTACCAGTCTTATAATTTCTCATTGTATACTGAATATTATAGATGTTATGTTGTAGTGATTAGGGATTTTATTATCTTCCTAATAATTATTTAGAACTGTTCAGGAAAGCAGTGAAATTAATAGCAGATCACAGTGATCTTTTTAAGAATTGATTTCTGAATGCAGTTGTAGTTTGGCTTTATCCTTAGTCCTGGACATAATTCTTACTCTGGGTAGGGCAGGGGTTCTCAAAGTGTGATTTGAAGACCTTTCAGTGGGCCAGACCTTTCCCAAAGTAAAAAAGTATTCTCATAACAGTACTGAGAGGTTTGCCTTTTTCACTGTGGTGACACTTCCACTTGTGGTGTAGAAGCCATGGTGAGTCTTCTCTGCTTTAGCATGAGCAAAGGAAGAACCACCAAATAGTACTAGTAATTATCATGTTCTTTACCTCCACACACAAAGAAAATTGTGTTCAGAAAAATCCCAGTTTCACTTAAGAACATCTTCAAGGAGCAGTTAGTATTCATTTTATTAAATCTCAACCCTTGATTATATATACATTTAAAAAATATTCTGTGTGATGAAATGGTAAGTATCCATTAAAGTCTTCTGCAATATACCAAAGTATGATGGTTGCCTTGAAGGAAACCACTTGTACAGTTGTTTAAATTGTGAGTTAAACTAACTGCTTTTTTCACAAAACACCATATTTTTCTTCAAAGAATGACAAACTGTGGTTATTCAGACTTGGGTATTAGGAAGACATTTTCTTGCAAGTGAGCCTGTTATTTCAAGAATAACTAATAATATTTGTTGCCAGTGATACAATTCAGTCTGTCATGTACAAATTGGAATTTTGTAAAATGTATATTCATTGTTTTGAGCTTTATAGCTTCCTGATACATAAAGATTTTTTTGAGGAGATGGGTGGTAATATTAACATGTGATTTTTTGATGTTGTATAGTGAACTAGGTCAACATTTCACAGATCTGCATAGCTCTTTGAATCAGTTTTCCAAATGACCAGTGTATGGATGTTCACTGCATGGATAAATGATTATTCAAAGTACAATGATTTTAATGTAACATAATATGAAAAGTTGACAGATATGATTTTATATTCCATATTGCACCTAACCTACCAGACACTACCATTTCTTAAGTTTTAGGGTGGTATTAAAGAAAAATATCCACAGTTATCTGAATGCACTAGTAAAATATTCTGCCATTTTCCAGTTATGTATCTATGAGAGGCTAGATTTTCTTTATATAATTCATATATATGATTTTCTTCATTTCAACCTAAACATATTGCCATAGATTGAATGCAGAAGCAGATATGAGAATCCAGGTGTCTTTTATTAAACCAGCCATTTAAAAGATTTACGAAAATTTAAAACATTATCTTTCATTTTTTTGTTTTGTTTTAGAAAAGATTATTTTTATAACTTGTTTATGTTAACATTAATGGTTTATTGTTATTTTTAAGTGAATTGATATCTTAAAATTTCTCTGTTTAAATTTTTAACATGACAAATATCAAAATATATAATTATATAAACTAAAAGTCTTTTGAGTCCTCAATGATTTCTTTTAACATTTAAAAAGAAGTTAAACTCATATTTGTTTACTGACGCTGTAAAACCTTACATAAAACATAAGTAGCAAGTAACTAAAATGTTAAATTAAAATCTAAGCCTTACATAGAAATTAAAATTCAGTAAACTCCTGCTGCTAAGTTGTACGAAACTATACTCCTTTTAGTCCATAATTGGTCACCTCCATATTCAGTTGGAATATTAAGTTGGTCAGCTTAAATACTGTGGCTTTCTTTTGGCTATCCACAGAATCTTTATACCAAAATGTTAATGCATAAAAAGCAGCAAGACATTGTTAAATAAAACAACAATAGAGCAGTTTAGGCCTGTGACCAACTATATATGATTACACTTACTTCCCACATTCATATCACAATAATCATCCGCCATTTAATAGCTCAACCAAAATGCTACAGTCATCAACAGGCAAGGCACATGAAAACCCCTCACAACCAAGAATGATCTGGGCCGAAATGTCAGTAGTTTTGAGTTTGGAAAACCTTGTGGTAGTTGTTAAGGCTCAAAGGCTCTCGTTAATTTAATATAATTAACGGTTTCATAGTGGAAAAAAATTAAATCATCTGTTGAGGTATAAAACCTAATTAATTTATAAGGATGAAATAAGTAACTACCTTGAAGTCAAAACACATTATGGACAATGAAGGAGTATTATGATTATCCCAAGTTGATGAGAGTATTTAAACCTAGGTACACACTCTTTCTTAAAATTAATTTGTAGAAAATCATAACCTGGGTGTACATGAATATGAATATACATCTTATCCACCTTGACAAGTACATTATTGCTGGGACAAGTATCTTTCTCTCTCTCTTTTTTTTCAAACAGAGTCTCTCTCTGTCCCCCAGGCTGGAGTGCAGTGGCGTGATCTTGGGTCATTGCAGCCTCCACCTGCCAGGTTCAAGCAATTCTCTTGCCTCAGCCTCCCAAGTAGTTGGGACTACAGGTACATGCTGCCATGCCCAGCTAATTTTTTGTATTTTAGTAGAGACAGGATTTCACCATGTTGCCAAGGCTGGTCTTGAACTCCTGAGTTCAGGCAATCTGCCTGCCTCAGCCTCCCAAAATGCTGGGATTACAGGCATGAACCAGTGCACCTGGCCCAGGTATCTTTTAATAACAAGTTACTTATATATAATTAGCCTAGAAAGGCCAAACTTCTTTTTTTATTTTTAGCTTTTGGTTTTTAATATGCCTGGGGTTATATAAACAAAAGCATAGTCACAGTAGTTCTGGGCTACATAAATTCTGAATTATGTCAAAGAAACCTGATTGTTTCTAGTATCTTTTGTAATATCTGAACAAGTTAGAAGGAAACACCACGCTCTGAGTTCAAATTATGAGTCCTTTATTCAGCCAGCAACAGAGAGTCAGCTAACGCTCAAATTTTCTCGGCCCGAGGAAGGGGCTTGATTTCCCTTTATACCTTGATTTAGGTAGGGGAGGGGGCAGCCTAGCTGAAGCGAAATTTTACAGAAGCAGAACAAGCAAGTTAGTAGGAGGAGGCTGGTAACCAGGGAGCAGGAGGTTCCCAGGATTGTTGGTTGCTATGGGTATTTCCATACAATCACTAAGAGGGGTAGCAGGGGGAACTTTCCATACAATCAATCACCAAGGAAGGTATTCACAATAGCTGATAGACTTGCCAAGCAGGATGCGGTTACAGTGGTTACAGGTACTGTGAACAGTGTGAACCACTCTTAACGGTTCAAAACTTTGAGTGCAGCATGACCCAGTAATGCACCTGAGGGGCTGCGGCAGGGAGGAAGAGGCTCGAGAGAGCTTGTCAGATTTGCAGCTAAGATGGAGTCAGTTAGGCTAACCCAGGTTGGGTTATTACACTTTTGTAAGTGAAAGAGCAAATCTTTGTGCTTGCTCAATGGCCCTTTAGGAAACCTGAAAGGCAGATTTTATGGAAAGACATAATCTGTTACAATCTGTTTCATTATTCTGAATTTGGAAAAGGCTTCATCAAAAAGGATTGTCAGAGAACTTTTGACAAGAACAATAATTGTGACTATCTAATTAATCAAAAAGTCAACATAATATTTAAAATAATGAGAAGGTAGCAAGATTTTAATTTTAATTTAAAAGAAAATATTTTAAATGTGTAGTATAAGGCAGCTAAAAGCATTTAGCTATTAGACTCTTAAAATTTGAAGTATACATGGAAGTGTGGCAAAATTATGCCGATTTATTTTCTGCACATGTTGAAGAAAAAGTATTACTCTTTTAATTTCTTCATACAGAGCGGACAGTTTACTCCAAGATCATCATTTTCCTTTAGCTATCAGTCTTTCCTATCATATCATACTTATGTTACTTTTTTCTTACGTTATGATATGACGGCATTTCCCATATGCATTTAAAACCTGCTAATATTGTCAACGTACCGTGCTGAATGATACTATGATTTAAAGGTTTATTTTCAATCTTAAAATATAATTAACAGTATTAATGTGTTATAAGATGATGTATGCATTACACTGATTTTTGACAGAGTAGTTTGAGCTTAGTTGAGTGAAAATATGTTTAACATGGTCAAGAAATAAGTAAACTTAATTGAACAATAACTCAAGATATTTGTTGTTCCCGTTTTATGAATATCTTCTTAGGAACTTTTTGTGAGACCAGAAATTATTTATTAGTAACTCTCAAGATCATTTTGTCTAAGTGAATTAGAGATCTTATAATTTGAAGTGATCCTTAAATAGCAATATAATTACTGTTGATTTTTTAAATTGATAGACATTTAAAATTTTAAATAAGGTAAATGTATAGATTCACATAATTGCAGCATTATTTGAAGTTATAAAAATCCTTTTATAAAAATTCTAAGTAAAGGTACAATTTAAATTGAACATATATTTTTATAATTGTGAACTTTATGAAAGCAATGTTTGCTTTCTCTCAAGGGTTGGAAAACTATGGCTCTGGAGACCATATCCACCTGTTTTTGTAAATAAAGTTGTATTGGAACATAGTCTTGCCCATTCGTTTATATGTTTACATATTGCGCATGGCTACTTTGATAAAATGGCAGCGTTGTGACCATAAGGCCCTTTACAGAAAAAGTTTGCCAAACTCTAGCTTTTCTGATGAGTACAATGGGTATAGAAAACATAGGTGTTTCAGAATAATTTGAATTTCTGTAGTAAAGTAAACCTAAGTGTTGCATAAACTAGAATATTTTGTTAACATGGTTTTTACATTATGATAAAATTGGGAAGAAGGGTTCAGGCACAGTTGTTCACACTTGTAATCCCAGCACTTTGGGAGGCTGAGGTGGGCAAATCACCTGAGCTCAGGAGTTTAAGACTAGCCTGGCCAAAGTGGTGAAACTCTGTTTCTAATAAAAATACAAAAGTTAGTCAGGCCTGGTGACATGTGCCTGTGATCCCAGCTACTCAGGAGACTGAGGCAGGAGAATTGCTTGAACCTGGAAAGTGGAGATTACAGTGAGCTGAGGTCATACCACTGTACTCCAGCTTGTATGACAGAGTGAGATTCTGTCTCAAAAAACAATAATAATAATAATCTGGAAGAAGATATTATCATACTTGATTAATAACAGGATTTATCTTCAGTAGATTATATTACTTGAATTCTAACTGTATTTATATATCACATAAGCTTTTTAAGTTATTTTTAAAACATTGAAAATCCAGTATCAGTGCTTTGCTTCTTATCTTGTAATATAGTAAACAGAGCCATTATTTTAACTTGGAGTTAAATTTCTTTTCCTTTGAGCTACAGCTTAACAAGCATTTGCAGATTTTCTTAAAGAGCCACAACATTTGAAGCAGTGCAAGTCTAATTTTTCTCTCATGTTGAAAATTGTTAAATTCTGGTTTTTAAAATGTACGCAAGCACTTGTTCATCTTTAAAACTTATCAGCATAGAGCTCACTTAGATTTTTTAAAATCTCATTTACTAATTCTTTCTGTTTTGGAACTCTTTAGGTTGTGAAAACTTGTTAAAATTAAAAGTCAGTCAAATGGCCACTGTGGTTCTAAATTATCCTTAATGGAAGACTGACATTTTCCTAGATAAGCCTAGGAATTAGGGTAATAGTAAGTATAAATATAAGAGACTGAATTCCCTAAAGAGGAAATTGTTAATTGCTTCATGCTTTCGGATCTTTTATTTAAAGCAAAGCATATAAAGCAAACATGCAGACAACTTGAGCCACAAAAATAAAGCAATAAATAAAGGAAAGAGAGGAAAAAAGGAAAGGAAGAAAGAGAGGAGTATGTAGGAGAAGAGAGAGAGAAAGAAAAAAAAGAGTAATGAAGAACATTTTGCCAACTACATAGTCAGGGTCATCTGGTAATTACTAGTTTGTGATGTTGCTGTGGAGTAAGGCATGGCTCAAACCATGAGTTACTTGTAGAATCCATTACAAAAAAAGGCCAGGCACAGTGGCTCATGCTTGTAATCCTGTCGCTTTGAGGAGGCCAAGGTGGGCAGATCACTTGATCACAGGAGTTTTAAGACCGTGTCTAAAAAAATACAAAAACCAGCCAGGTGTGGTGGTGGATGCCTGTAGTCTCATCTACTTGGGAGGCTGGAGGATCACTTGTGCCTCGGAGATGGAGGCTGCAGTGAGCGTGATTGTGCCACTGCACTCTAGCTTGGGTGACAGAGTGAGAACCTTTCCCAAAAAAAAAACAACAAAATAAAACAAATTTATGACAAAAACAGATACAGAAACCACCATCAGTGATTTGGACAAGTATCAAGTACAGAAAGTGATGCAAGAGTTTCCTGATAAATCAGCTATATGGGGCTATACAGAGTGTACATAAGTCAGTTAGAAAGTGGAGATTATTTCTTATCTCCCAATAAATCACATATAGATAACCAAACAGATAACATATCAAAGTTGGAAGTTCACAAACAAATGCTAGAGTCACATTCAAGTCTTCTAGTAGAATTTTGGCTAGAGGTAAAGAAAAGCCACATGTTACAGAAAATCTAGAAAGGTGGGGTTAGACAAAGCAAAATCAGCCAAAGCTCATTATGATAAGAATTTGATTCCCATTGAGATACATACCTAGCAGGGGACATTGGATGACCACAGCTGGGCACATAAGGGCTTGATTGATGGAAGCTGACATTTGATTTGAGGGAACATCAGCATGGGAAAATGAGGGACTTGTTGAAGTGATCTCTGTGGAATCCTCCAGAAAACTATAAAATCAGAACATCAAGATCACAAGAGCTGCAAAATCAATGCTCAGGAGTGAGTTCAGTAAGTCTCCTAATTTGTCTTTTATTTCTGCTGTAATTTTTTTTTTCCTAGTGAAGGAAATAAAATGTGTGGTTTTCTTGTTTTCTTTCAGATTTGGAGTCAACAACATATGACACCAAAAAAATATTTTCAGAAAAGGATATTTTTGCAATACATTTTTCTCAATGGGAGATGAAGGAAAAAAGTAAAACCCCTGGCCTTGAGGCATCCATTTTCAGAAATAATTGGAAGTGCAAAAGCATATTTGAGGGACTAAAAGGACATCAAGAGGGATACTTCAGTCAAATGATAATCAGCTATGAAAAATTACCCTCTTATAGAAAAACTGAATCTCTTATACCACAGCAAATAATTCATAATACAGAGAAGCCCTATGTTTGTAAGGAATGTGGGAAGGCTTGCCGTCATGGCTCAAAACTTGTTCAACATGAGAGAACTCATACAGCTGAAAAACACTTTGAATGTAAAGAATGTGGGAAGAACTATTTAAGTGCCTATCAACTCAGTGTGCATCAGAGATTTCATACTGGCGAGAAACCCTATGAGTGTAAGGAATGTGGGAAGACTTTTAGTTGGGGATCAAGCCTTGTTAAACACGAGAGAATCCATACCGGTGAGAAACCGTATGAATGTAAAGAATGTGGGAAGGCATTTAGTCGTGGCTATCACCTTACTCAACATCAGAAAATTCATATTGGTGTGAAATCTTACAAATGTAAGGAATGTGGAAAGGCCTTTTTTTGGGGCTCAAGCCTTGCTAAACATGAGATAATTCATACAGGCGAGAAACCTTATAAATGTAAAGAATGTGGGAAAGCCTTCAGTCGTGGCTATCAACTAACTCAGCATCAGAAAATCCATACTGGTAAGAAACCTTATGAATGTAAAATATGTGGAAAGGCTTTTTGTTGGGGCTATCAACTTACTCGACATCAGATATTTCATACTGGTGAGAAACCCTATGAATGTAAGGAATGTGGGAAGGCCTTTAATTGCGGATCAAGTCTTATTCAACATGAAAGAATTCATACTGGTGAGAAACCTTATGAATGTAAAGAATGTGGAAAGGCCTTTAGTCGTGGCTATCACCTTTCTCAACATCAGAAAATCCATACTGGTGAGAAACCTTTTGAATGTAAGGAATGTGGGAAGGCCTTTAGTTGGGGTTCAAGTCTTATTAAACATGAGAGAGTTCATACTGGTGAGAAATCCCATGAATGTAAAGAATGTGGAAAGACATTTTGTAGTGGGTATCAACTTACTCGACATCAGGTATTTCATACTGGCAAGAAACCCTATGAATGTAAGGAATGTGGGAAGGCTTTTAATTGTGGATCAAGCCTTGTTCAACATGAGAGAATCCATACAGGGGAGAAACCTTATGAATGTAAAGAATGTGGGAAGGCTTTTAGTCGTGGCTATCACCTTACCCAACATCAGAAAATTCATACTGGTGAGAAACCTTTTAAATGTAAGGAATGTGGGAAGGCCTTCAGTTGGGGTTCAAGCCTAGTTAAGCATGAGAGAGTCCATACTAACGAGAAGTCTTATGAATGTAAAGACTGTGGGAAGGCCTTCGGTAGTGGCTATCAACTTAGTGTTCATCAGAGATTTCATACTGGTGAGAAGCTTTATCAATGTCAGGAATACAGGAAGACCTTTACTCATGGCTCAAAACCTGTTCATGAGAGAACTCATAGTAATGATAAAGCCTACAAATATAAAGGATGTGGGGAAGCCTTCCTGTGGACAACTTACTCAAATGAGAAAATTGATACCGATGAAACCTTATGATTGAAAGCTATAAAAGAATATTTTTGTGTGTGTACAGACAACATAAAGAGAATTCTTGAGAAACTCTGTGAATGTAAGGGGTGTGCAAAAGCCACTCATTTCTGTTTATGGACAATTATCTTGCTATCCGGAAATGCATACTAGTGAGAAATATTTTGAATGTAAGTAATATGAAAAGGCTTTAGACTTCTGTACAGTCTTATTGGATATCAGTTTATACTGATGTAAAATCATTTAAATGTAAGTAATGTGTGAAGATCTTTATTCAAGATTAACACCAGGGAATTGGTATTTGTTAAACAGTTTAAATGGAAAGAATGTGGGAAGGACCTAAATTTAATTTAGTTCCTGCTGTACATCAGAGAATTCATACTGCTTTATCATCCTATGCCCGTAAGGAATTTGGGAAGACTTACAGACATGGTAAATATCATAGAGCACATCAGAGAATTCATGCAAATGAGAAATCATTTGAATTAGAATTATAGGAAGGCCTTTAGACAAATGCTACTCAAATCCAGAAGCTGGTGCTAGTCACAAAATTGTCATCTGTCAATCATGAGATAAATGTGGAAAGTGAGTAAATATTTGGAACTTTTTTAGCAATTTGATATTTCCATAACATTCTTATTCTGTTTTACAAAATTATCAGTCCACAAATGATTGGGAATTGAAAACAAAATTTGTTCTTTCCCAGAAATAATTTTAGAGACAAGACTCACACTTTTCAAGACATGAGACAAGTCACAATATAATTTACTTTAAATAAAAAATTATTCACTTTCACCTCTCTGATTAGAATAGCAGAATATTCATACTATAGCAAGATTTGGCAAATAAGGGAATCACAATTTTCTAATGCCTGTAACAGCATAAGATAATTTATACCAGATATGTTAAATGTACAGAAGCCTTTCAACACTATTCAGTCGTTGTTAAACTTCAGTAAATTCATCCTAGAGAATAACTGTGTTAATATAACAAATGTAGGAAAACTTTTATCCATGGCATATACCATACTGTCATCACAATTTCACCTCCATACTACTTGTAGGATGGTGAGCAAAGTGCTTATCTCCTCTGGACATGATGTTTAAAATGCTGATGATAACTAATAATGCTATTATAGAGATTAGATGGATTTAGTATGCATCATATCCTTGGAAGAGTATCTGGTATGTAGCCTATGTGCAGTACATATTAACTATTGTTCATACTGTCTTTATTGTTAGTATTACTACTGGTGAGTTCTTAGGAGAGGCCCAACCATTTGGTGGAATGAATTCAGAAAAGCTTCCCATAACCACTTTTTGAATTTCAGATAGTTCATTCTGGGTAAGATCTAATAAGGATAAATAATTTGAGGGGATTTTTATTCAGAGTTTATTCCTTAAGCTGGGCTAAAAATTGACACTTGAAAAAATCCAGACTTTTGAAGAGCTTAGGAAAGCAAAATACCTTTTTTATATTACATTTTTTATAGAATGTCACACATTTGTTTCTTTCCTCATGGTGAAATTTGATATGGGCCTCTCCTTCACATTTCTCATAACATGAAGTTGGAAATAGAGGCTTAAAAATATTTTACCAGGACACTTCACAGATGGTGGTGTGTACTTCAAATTGCAATACATCAGAAGCAGATAGTATCCATTTCCCCCACTATCAGCAGTGCCAAGTTTGATCACTTAAGATGATAACTGGTAGAGCTCTCCATTATAAAGATCCATTACATACTTTGTAGGATTGGTCAGCCTTGATCAGTGATGTTTGGAAATATGTAATCATAAGGTATGTATTATACTTTTTTTTTTTTTTTTTTTTTTTGAGACAGGGTCTCTCTGTTGCCAAGGCTGGAGTACAGTGGTATGATTTCAGCTCACTGCAACCTCCACCTCTCAGGTTCAAGTGATTTTTGTGCCTCAGCCTCCCAAGTAGCTGGGTCCACAGGTGTGCACCACCACACCTGGCTAGTTTTTGTATATTTAGTAGAGACAAGGTTTTGCCATGTTGTCCAGGCTGGTCTTGAACTCCTGGTCTTAAGCAGTCTGACTGCCTCAGCCTCCCAAAGTATTGGGATTACAGGTGTGAGCCACCATTCCTGGCTGTATTTTACTTTTTGGAAATCACAGTTTATCTTAAAATTGATGGCTTCTTGTAACTACTTTCAGCCAGGTGGCTGTCATGACTTAGTGCTAGCATCAAAGCAGGTTAGTTATGATGAAATAGAGTGTGTGTGTATATACTCACACAGCTGGAAATCGACCCTTTAAAAAGTCATTTCTTTTTAAAAATAATGTCAGTTCCACCAGAACTAATGCATTAACAACTAAATGTCTGTTGTTCATTGTCATAAGTCTACACCTGACTTATTTTGTGCACATAGGGCATTCATAATATCACTTTTCAGTCATTCACCATCTAGTGATCATCATTCCCCATGATTGCACTTTTTCAAAGGCATAAAAATCAAGCCAACAATTGCACTTTTAATAAGTGTAACACAAAGCAGAGTATTTTGGGAGTTTTAACAGGATATATTATTGGTAACTAGTTTTAGGCCACTCCCTTTGGGTGCCACATTTGCCTTTTAACCAAGAAATGTAGACATGGTGCCCTATCCCAACATTTCTGAACTTATATCTCAGGAATCACCAGGGCTTACTAGTACTTGAAAATGAAGCAGGATTTTATAGTTAAAGAAGCTTATAAAGTAGCATCTACTAAATCCCCTCTTAGGGAACAAGTAAAAGCATCTCACCAGCTTATCAAAAGATGAGATGAGAGAAAAAACAACGAAAGAGTATTCTAGTGAAGAAAATGGTTGGACTCTGTTTAAACTGGTGTATGACAAACTTCACTGTGGAAATACTGATTCCTGTGACCTATTATCTTTGCAGATAGGTGAAATTGTATTGGGAAATACTGCTATAACCAAAAGAGAATTTCAGTCACCATGTCCGGTTGTTAGCTATGGTGGAATGGCAGCATCATGCTCTCAGTGATGAGTAAACATCTTTGTTGTGGATAAGTAGGGGTGCCTCCTGAGTTTTATCAAATGCCATTTCACTATCTCTTTCTGCACTTGTATAGTATTTAATTTGTTAATGTGATAATTTCTACTGAGAGAGTCACTGACTTTCTCCCATTCCTGGATATTCCCAGTTTAGTAATGGTATCCTTCTGATGCATTGCTTGATTTCATTTTGCTATTTTATTTAGGATTTTTGCATCTCATGAATGAGATTATATAAGTTTTCTTTTTTATTGTATTTTTGTTTGTTTTGGTATTGCAATTACCTGTTCTTTAATATTGTATGATCCTATTAGGTTATTTTGTTTGATCCCGAATCACTTTTTTAGTTCCGTCTGTTGCTTTTTTTTTGTCTTTTAATTCCTACTTCAGACATAACAGATTTATTGAGTGTTCAGCACAGTTCCTCTAAGGAACGTTCATAGCCATGTTGTACTAGCTAAGATCCACATAAAAGAAGCATCCTAACATGGCCCCTTATTGAACATTCTTTATTATGTGTTCTTGAGAATAATGTGTTGGAATTCAGAACTTCCATATAGGGCTATTATGGTCATACTTGTACATATCTTTTGGAGTACACGTGTACACATTTCTTTCTATATATACTGGGAGTGGAATTGCTAGGATGTGGTCATGGGATACACATCTGTTCAATTTTTTAGTAAGTTTAAATTCTTCTGAACAGTTTTCCAAACAAATGAACCAACCTACACTCTCACCAGCAGTATATGAATGTTCTACTTTATCCACATCTTTGATAATACTTGACATCATCAGTTTAAAGAATACTTTTATTACTCTGGTAGGTAATATAGTGGTATCTGATTGTTGAAAATTATAGTTTGAAAATTATGGTTTAATTTTCCATTTTCTGATTGTTGCCTATTTGTATATTCTTGGAATTTCTCTTTGTTCCTTGCTGCTGGCATCGGATGCATTTGATGTGTCTATTTTCAGAGAGCATCTGTTCAGTTTGTAGGACAACAATTAACACCTAGCCCATGACTCTTTCTCTCTCTGTGTGTTTGTGTGTATATGTGTTTATTCCCCACCAGAAAGTGAGCTGGTTTTGATGACTATGATGGAATCAGCTTTATCTCTGCATCTCCAGTTCCCAGTATGAATCATGACCCTTAGTTGTTTGATTCAGTTAGGATACACTCAGTAGAAATTAAAATACCACGCTGGCTAGAACAGTGAGGAAGTATATTGATTCATATAATGTGCTTTTGGAGGGACAGCGGGCTCCAGGTATTTTTGATTCATCAGCAAAGTTAAATCTTCAGAGGCTAAGTTTCTCTTCCATTTTCCACTCTGCACTTCCCAGCGTTGGTTGGCACCATGACAGCTGGCAGGTTTCCAGATATTACAAACAGATGTGACAACATCCACAGAAAATAATAAGGGAGACCATCTCCTGTGACAGGAGCAAGAAAACATTTCCCATTAGCCAGCAGTGTACATCTGCTTTTAGTTGCTAAAATGGGTTATATGTAATTTCTGAAATAATCACTGGTATTACTTTACATTATAGACTCTCAAAGGTTTTATTTAAATAAAAAAATCAGACTTTTGGCCAGGTGTGGTGGCTCACACCTGTAATCTCAGCACTTTGGGAGGTCAGCGTGGGTGGATCAGGAGATCAGGAGTTTAAGACCAGCCTGGCCAACATGGTGAAACCCTGTCTATACTAAAAATACAAAAATTAGCCGGGCGTGGTGGTGAGTGCCTATAATCCCAGCTACTTGCGAGGCTGAGGTAGGAAAATTGCTTGAAACCAGAAGGGAGAGGTTTCAATGAGCCAACATCTCACCACTGCACTCCAGCCTGGGCAACAAGAGTGAAACTCTTGCCTCAAACAAACAAAAAAATTAGACTCTTAAGTTTCATTAGCTTTTTATGTATGTATGAGACATAACAAATGATCCTTTATTTTAAAAAGTATAATTACAAATATATATAAATTTCATAAGACAGATAAATGTATATATTAAGACCACCAAATGTAATTTCAGCTTTTTAGAGACTAATGTTTACTTTTAAAAGCAGAAATTCTGAAATATAAAGTTTATATTGTTAGAACATTTAATAGAAGTTTTTTATGATATAGAATATTATCTGATTTTTTGTAGTTGTAGGGGACAGGGAAAATATTTTTGGTCTAACCTTGTTAAGCATTTTTTCCTCCAGACTCAGAGGGGCTTACTCTTTTAATTCCTGGAATTCTGTTGGTTAACCTGAAGAGTGAGGGGGCCAAGATTTACAATGTGGAAATGAAAACAAGGTATAATTGGAATTTGGGAGTATATATTTACTCAATTCATTTTTTTTTTTTTTTTTGAGACAGTCTGTCTCTGTCATACAGGCTAGAGTACAGTGGTTTGATCTCAGCTCACTGCAACCTCTGTCTCCCAGGTTCAAGAGATTGTCCTGCCTTGGCTTCCCGTAGCTGTAAATACAGGTGTACACCACATGCCCAGCTAATTTTTTTATTTTTAGTAGAGATGGGGTTTTGCCATGTAGGCCAGGTCTTGAACTCCTGGCCTCAAGTGATCCACCTGCCTCCACTTCCCAAAGTGCTGGAATTACAGATGTGAGCCATCATACCTGGCCTCCGTTCAATTTAGTACACATACATAGTACTAAATTCCAAAGAAACAAGTCCTATCTCTCACCTTTTCTGAAGCTATACAGTCACCCTTTTCAGAGACAACTACACTTTCCAGCCTCTTCTGTGGTCCTAAGCAGATAGTTCATGTTAATAGCAGAGTACGTTGCCTTAAAGTAGACATTCAAGATCTGAAAGTATTCCTTTAATATCTCATAATTCAGTGTTAGTCATATACCAGTCATTGTGGATATCATCAGTAAAAATTTCAGTTCAATTTATTTTCACTATACCCAAGTGTCTATGTGGAGGAAGGTCTATGTGTCCTTGGCCACATTTTAAAAATATGATTCATTCCAGACTGTTTGCCCAGTCTCTGCCTGGTGCACAAGTGATATTGTGGCCTCCTCAACCACCGTCGCCATGGGATTCCCTTCACCTCTCTCCTTTATTGAATTTCTTGTTTTCTACTCATTTATGTTGGTAGAAAACCTCTTCCACTTGCTGTCCTTGAAGAGCGGACTTGGAAATAATTCACATGGTTGAAAGGATTTTATTCTACCCTTCTGTTTTTGGTGTCTCCCTGTTCTTGGCCAGCAGGTTCCTAGGCATGTTTTTTTCATAGTAGATGGTAGAAACACAAGAGGCTGAGCCAAAGCAGATTTAAAGTATCTATATCCATTGTAGTCCACCCGAATTCTGTGACTAGACATATGACCAAGCCCAACACCAATGGGGCAGGGGTGAGCTCTGCCAAGGGCAGAGAGTAATGGAAGAATTGTGGGCAAATACTCGTAAGCTACCAGATTCACACCAACATTACTGGCATCACTGTGGGTCAGCACATTCCACTGTGGGGGCAAATGAACAATAATTAATGATTTCATTGATAATAATTTGTTCTCATGACATTAGTCAACTGGAAAATATAAACCTTTACTATAAAAATGTTCCTGGTTAGGCCAGGCGCACTGGCTGACCCCTGTAATCTCAGCACTTTGAGAGGCCAAGGCGGGCAGATCACCTGAGGTCAGGAGTTCAAGACCAGCCTGGCCAACATGGTGAAACCCCGTCTTAAAAAAAAAATGTTCCTGGTTGCTACATGAATATATAAAATTTATTTTGTACACATTTGACAATAGCAAAACAGTTGAGTAAATGATTTTATATTGATACTGCTTAAAATGAGTCTTATGTGACTTGCAATGAACAATAAAAATCATAAAATATGTCTGTTTATGAATAATTGTAGGGATAAAAACAGGAAAAAGGGAGAAAATATGACCATTTTGGTTTGAGTGAGAAGGAGAATAGAAAGATTTTAGAAGAACGTGTCTGTGTGTGTTAGTTTTGGAATGATTTCTACAGCTGTGGACTTCTAGAAAGAATTTACAGTGAATTTTGGAGTAATCATTCAACAGTGGAAAATTTGTGCCTCACTGCCCCATCTTCATAGTACAGGTTATTAAACTAAAAGCAAAGCAGTGTGTTCAAAGCAAAGCTAATTTTATATCGGTGCAAACTTGGGCACAATGCCTATGTATTCTTTTTCTACATTCCCCCTTGGGATGTTATTAAAAGTTTCCAGTCTGTTTCAGGGACTTATATTATAAAAACCACACCTTCAATCTCTGTAATTTGTAGGTGAATGTTTTGGGTGGGCACATTTATCCTGCACACAGTCCTGTGCCAGGACAGAAATGGTCAAAAGTCGAGAGCTCTACAATGAGCGGAGATTCAGGATCAACTAGGGGCTTTTTCTAGGGGGAAATTCTCCAGTGTCTCAGGGCAAAAATGGAAAAGGAAACAAGACTCTTTACTAAAAGAAGTACAATGATGTGTGTACCAGGGAATAGTGTGCTTTTAAGCTGCAGTTGTGCTTAAAAATTAATTTGCAAAATTGCAAATTGGCATTTAGCAGGAATGGGAATCTACTTCATTGAGTCTCTCTGAGATGCCTGTCTATATAAACTTGCATTCCTGTATCCAACTGAAAAACAAAATTTTAAAGGAGTTTGAAATATCCGTCTTTCTATGCTTGATCCCTTATTATCTTTACAGTGCAATGAGATGAGGATGAGAGAGTAGGAAGTAACAATGACCCTCTGCCCCTGGGATTCAGGAAACTAATAATGGGTAGGTTTACTGAGATAAAGATAAATAGGTATATAATGGTCAAATTATGTGGAATTTCCCCTAGCAGCAGTGGCTCCATGACTTGTGTTCCAGAGAGAATGTCAGTGGGTTTTTTTGGGGGGCACAAACTTGGGGGTTTCAAATTTCATGAGGAGATGGAAGCAAGATTAACAAGCTAATTTTACATTGGTACATTATTTCTTTTGTTGTTATTTAAGAGTGTCTAGCGGTAGGCCCCTCCAAAGGCTTCTAATCACATTTGGAATCAAATTTAAACTAATCGGTAATTCCTACAGGTCATAGATGGTCTTGAGTACAGGACTCTGACATTATTACCATGGCTCCCTTCCCCTCACTGCCCGCCATGGTAATGTCTAATGATCACTTTCACTCACCACGCATTCACTGACTTACTCAGAGCAACTTCCAGTCCTGCAAGCTTCTTAATATTTTGAGTTTTATCATTTTAACAATATTAAATCTTCCAATCCATGAACATGAGCTGTCTCTCCGTTCTAACTGCTAATGCTATCAGCAATTGTATTATTTTCCTTGGAGTGGTGTAACAGATGATCCCAAATTGGGTGACTCAAAACAACAGAAATTTATTCTTTCATGGTTGTGGAGGCCAGAAATCTAAAATCAAATTTGTTTACATTTATGTGGTTTCTCGCCAGAGTGAATTGTCTTATGTTGGTAAAGACTTGAACGATGACCAAAAGCCTTCCCGCATTCTTTACGTTTATAGGGTTTCACACCATGAAGAATTTTCTGATACACATATGTTGATATAATCTAAAAGTTTCCCCATATTCCTTACATTCAAAGGGTTTCAATCCAGTATGAATTTTCTGATGTTCTGTAAGGTGAGAATGACGTCTAAAAGCCTTGCCACATTGCTTACATTCAGAGGGTTTCATACCAGTGTGAATTACCTGATGCTGAAAAAGCTGTGAATAAAACCTAAAGGCCTTCTCACATCCATTGCATTCATAGAGTTTCAAATCAGTGTGGATTTTTTGATGTCTAATAAAATGCTGTAAAACTACAAATGCTTTTCCACATTCATTACATTCATAGGGTCTCACACCAGTATGGTCACTCAGATGTTCAGTAAGGTGTGAATATTTTCTAAAGTCCTTCTTACATTCCTTACACTCACATGATTTCTCTCTCGTGTTATTTCTCTGATGTAGAGGAAGGAATATATGTTTTTTGAATATCATTTGACTAAAACATCCCACTTTAGGTCCCTGTTGTCTCCCAAATTCAATTGTGTGCTGTGGGTCATTTCTGAAAATAAACCTCCTAAAGTTGAAGGTTTTATTTCTTTTCAGTGTCTTCTGATGGTATACATTTACTTCATAATTGCTTTTTTCTGAAGATAACTTGTCACTTTCATTTGTGAAATCAAAGTCTGAAAAAAATGGAAAAAAAAAAACCCACAAACAAATAAATGCTATTTTCCAATAATAGAGCTAGGGAGAGGACATCTATATTAAAAATAATGATAAACTAAAAAGTGTATCTGTTAGTAGTAAAAGAGTTAGAAAATTCTAAAATACTGCCATGCAATTTTTAAACAGAAGGGCTCAGAAAATTATGAAAGTGCACAGGAGGATGTAAGATTTATGAGTAGGCAAAGAGAAAGTCACTAGTTCTCATATTTAGTTGCAAATCAGAATTACCACAGGAGCATCTTACATATACTACCCTTTAGATAACTACTGAGACTGAGTGGATCAGAATGCATTGGTGTACGTCCTGAATATCTACATTTCTAACATTATCACATTGCTCTCTATATACTTTTGTCAGTGGTTTGTCTGTATCTTAGAATGAAACTCAAACACATAACCATGAATAAAAGGCCCTCTCTTATCCACACAAATTCATTTCGAGCCCCTTGGTATCTGCTCCCTATATTGCACCATATTGCATCTTTTCAGCTATGAGAACATACCACAGATCTTTCCCATCTCTTGGCGTGTTACATAGATGTTCCACGTTTCAGAAATCCTCTTAAGTGGCTTCTTTAATTTGCTAACTCTATGCAAATTCATATATTTTAGTCCATATTCAAATACCCAATTATGTGCCTTCATACTGCCTCTCTAAATTTCAAATTTACTAAATCTCATTTGTTTTGCTACTTATTTTGTTACCCGAAAACATTTCTTTCAACTACCACTGAAAAACGAGTCCCTACCATATGGTAAGTATTACCTAATTAATTATAGAATAAAATATTGAGTTGAAAGTATAAACTGCATGAAAATAAAGGTCATTGGAAAAGAGAGCTGAGTAAAATAACCATTTTATTTCTGAAAATTATGTAAAAATTATCAAATATCTCTCCCTGACTCCAATCTCTCCCTCCTTATTAATCTTTTACCTCACATTTGCTTTAGAGGTGAGAAAAATGGACTTCTAAACTAGCTCCATCAATAATATAAGTGGAAAAGGCTGATACATGGCCATTCTACAATAACCTGTCCCCTTAAAAATATACATGCCTCTATCACTGTTGTCCATTTCTTCCTTGCATAGCCATAATTGCTTTTCTCTTTGTATCTCAGTCAATCACACGTTGCATTACCTTTTTTGGTAATGTTTTAAATAATGGTGTTATCTACAAATGAAGCCTGTAAGGTTGAAGTTTTACTTCCTTTCATTCTACACATGCTCAATCTGTTGTGTTTCTTCAGTGCCTTTCCCAAATTCTCCCTTCTATCCATTTAAAGTCAAGGCGAATCATTCTTGAATTTTACAGAAATGCATCTCAGCAATGTTTCAGGAACTGCATGAATTAATATATTGAAAGGCTTATCAAAGTCAAAGCAAATAAACTTGGGGATTTGGGGAAAAATAAAGTAACAAATGGGGCAAGAGTCTAGGAAACTGAATGCCTAGTAGTTTGCAATGAAGAATATGTTGGTTGTAGGCTGAAGATGGATAATCTGTATGGGGGAGCAGCATTTGAAATCTAATGTGCTAAATGAGTCAAGTATTGAAGACAAGTGGAATTCTATGAAAACAGTATACATTTAAAAAGTCAAAATAATACATATGTTATCCTCTGAGCCAATGCAATAAAGGATAAGTAGCAATATCAAAATGCCAAAACACTTCCTATTTATAAACAAAAAGTACTCAACAACTACTATTAGGTGAAAGAGAAAATACAAACTGAAACTGTAGAATTTCTTGAAGACAGTGATAATGGAGATACTACATATCAGAATCTATGGCTTTCAATTATAATGCACAGAGGCAAACTCAAAGATTAACATGCTTACATCTAATGAAAAATTTAAAAATTAAAATGAACAAATGAAGCAATCAATTTTAAAATTAGGGGAAACAGCCAGGCTCAGTGGCTCATGCCTGTAATCCCAGCACTTTGGGAGGCTGAGGCAGGCAGATTACTTGAGGCCAGGAGTTCGAGACCAACCTGGCCAACATGGCAAAACTCCGTCTCTACTAAAATTACAAAAATTATCCAAGTGTGATGGCTTACACCTGTAGTCCTAGCTTCTCAGGAAGCTGAGGCACAAGAATCATTTGAACCCAGGAAGCAAAGGTGGTAGTGAGCTGAGATTGCACCACTGTACTCTAGCCTGGGCAACAGAGTGAGACTGCCTCAAAAATAAAAATAAAAATTAGGGAGAAATTAGGAAATGAATGATAAATTCATGGACTGCAGACAAGGAAAATATAATAAAAGCAAAATTTAAATAAAACAGTGGAATTTACACATACAAACCATTATTTCCTTTATACCTCAAGAATAAAAGATGGGAAAATCCAAACATAATGACAAGGGGGAAACAATCATTGATAAAGAAATAATGTTAAAAAAATCATACAATTGTGCTAATATATTTGATATGTACATAAAATGATGAACTTTCTGAAAATAAAATTTATCAAAAGTTACACCAGCTAGACTTACTGACTTGCTTCTAGCAAACAATATGAAAAGGGGAAAAAATGAGTTTACAGTGAGGAAAAATGATGGACATCACCTTAAACAAGTGTAAGTTTAATTTTTTAAAAAATTGATGTAATCTTTCAACATTAATAAAGGAGAAAACCATTCAATCCTTTCATAGGTACAGAAAATCCATTTAACAATCTACATTAATCATGATAAAAATTCTCAGCAAACTAGGAATAGAGGGGAACTTCTTTAATCTGATAAAGGAGACCTAAAGAATAAAAACTACAACTACCATTTTACTTAAAGGGAAATATGGACCACTGTCCTTCTGATTTCATGAATAAGGTAAGGTTGTCTGCTCTTATGTGTCTTTTCAATTTTGTAGTAGAAGACCTATCCAATATCATAAGGAAAAAAATGAAAGATATAGATGGAAGGAAGTAAAATGATCTTTATTTGCAGATAATGTAGATTACATGATTGTGTACATAAATTTTTTTTAATTCCACAAGCTTTAAAATAAATGAATTTATTGTTGAATAAAGGGTCAAAGTATAAAACACATTAAAGCAAAGCTACTGAAAAATAAAAATTTTAAAACCTAACAGTTTATAAAAAAACATAAAAAATGTAAAATACTTTGGAATGAATTTAACAGAAATGCAAGACCTTTAGACAGGAAACAACAAAATCTTAAGGAAATAAATTATTTTTTATTTTACTTTTTACAATTTTTCTTTTTTAAAAAAAGATGGGGTTTCACCATGATGGCCAGGCTGGTCTTGAACTCCTGACCTCAGGTGATCCAACCACCTCAGCCTCCCAAAGTGCTAGGATTACAGGCGTGAGCCACTGTGCCCGGCCATCTTAAGGAAATAAATTAAAGATTAATTCAACAAATAGAAATGTATTCTATGTTCATGAACTGTAAGACTAAATTTGAGATAATCCTTTCCAAATGTATCAATTTGGAGATTCAATGTACTGCCAACAAAATGTCAGCAGGGTGTTTTGTTTGTTTTGAGAAAATTAATAAACTCATTCTAAAATTAGACAGCAATGCAAAGAACCCAGAATAGACAAGGTGATTTTAAAGAACAAAGTTGTTCTTCAACTTGTATTACCAGATTTCAAGACATAATATAAAGCTACAGGAATTAAAATGGAGGTACTGGCACAAAGATTGACAGAGGATGAACAGAAAAGTCCAAAGACTCCTGCACATACATGGTCCCATTCTTTATAGTTAAAGTCTGACTGCAACCTAAGAGAAAGCCAGTGTTTTTTTACAAATGGTACCAGTGCATTTGGGTATCTGTATGAAAAAAAATGATTTTGAACTTCATCTGACTACATACATGGATATAAATTCAAGATGGATCATAGGTCTAAGTGTGGAAACAAGCTTCTAGAGGAAGAAATAGGAAAATATCTTTGTGATCTTGAGATAGACAAATTTTTCCTTTTTTTGTTTTAATTTCTACTC
>PVKP010028570.1:0-29973 GCA_004027715.1 Plecturocebus donacophilus
TTCATTCATGACATCTAATCTAACACTATGTCAAATCTGTTATACCTTCAGAATTTATCTCATAATATACCATTTCTCCTAGTCCAGGTCACCTAAGAAGCAATTTCAATGTCACCTAGAGTCCTGAAATTACTTCCTATTTTAAAGCATTCAGCCTTGATTTCCTATAAATAAATGGTACCACCATCCACCCAATCAAACTAGAACCTTGGGGTCACTTTTGATACCTTCCCCTGCCATTCATGACATCTAATCTAACACTATGTCAAATCTGTTATACCTTCAGAATTTCTCTCATAACATACCATTTCTCCTAGTCCAAGTCACCTAAGAAGTAATTTCAGTGTCACCTAGAGTCTTGAAATTACTTCCTATCTTAAAGCTTTCAGCCTTGCTTTCCTATAAATCTTTCTCTATACAGTAGGGAAAGAGATCTCCTAAAAATATAAACTTGTAGGGCATGTATGAATTGAAGATGAAATTAAGCATTTTCATATTAAAAGACAGATTTTTTTTGGCTCCTTCAGAATAATACAGCAGGTCGGGGGTGGCTGAGAACTAGTCCAGAGCTCCAGAAGGACATCCTTACTAATAGGGTTCCAAGTGACATTTTTGCAAAGTTAAATGAAAATAAAGCACATGGCTTTTCTGTTATTCTGTTAGTTATAATACTTTTGCTACTAGATTACATTATAAAACTCATTTGAAATAATCAACTTCTGTTTATGTTTGTGATTTTAATCCACTACATAAATTCATATAACTAAAGGAAACTGTATCTAAAGAACTAAAGGAACTATGAGAATGATGTGTCCCCAAATAAGGAGAGAGTGAATATGAGAGAGGGTGTGTGTGTGTGTGTGTGTGTGTGTGTGTGTGTGTGTGTGTGAGACTCTCCATATATAGAAGTTTAGTAGTTTAAAAGTATAATAACAAATGAAAAATTTACTAGAGAGGTTAAATAGCAGATTTAAGCAGAAAAAAATAATGAAGATAGATCAGCTGAGATTACACAATCTGGGGAGCAAAGAAAAAAAATGTACAGAGCCTCAAGGACCTATAGAACACCATAAAGTATACCAACATAAATACAATGAGAGTCCCAGAAGGAGAAAGGAAAATAGGGGTAGAGAGAATATTTGAAAAAATAATGACAGGAACCTCCCCACATTTGATGAAATATATGAATTTATTCATCCAAGAAGATCAATAAATTCTAAGTAGGATACATTTTTAAAAGTTTGGACACACCCTAATCAAGCTGTCAAAAGCCAAACCCAAAGATAATCTTGAAAATGGCAAAAGAGAAGTGACTCATCATGTAGAAGAGATCTTTAAAAAGATTAACAGCTTATTTCTCATCAGAAACCATGGAGATCAGAGGCAATGGGATGACCCACTCAAAATGCTAAGAGAAAAAGACTGTCAGCAAAGAATTATATTTCTATTAACATTTTTCTTCAAAAGTGAAGGAGAAATTAAAACGTTCTTAGATGGACAAAAAAAATGGAAGTTTGTTGCTAGCAATAGTTTTAAATTTATGTCAATGGGCATACAATATATAACAATATAATTTATATGACAATAACAGCACAAAGGATGTAGAGTGGGGAGGGAATGGAACTATGCAGGAAGAAAATTTCTGTAAACTATTGTAATTAACTTGGTATCAATCCAAACAAGTGTGTTACAAATTAATAAGTTGATTGTAATTATCTAGACAACTACTAAGAAAGTAACTTTTTTAAAAAAGTAAATGACAAAGGTAATTAAATGGTACAGTAGAAAACAATTTAGCACAAAAGAGATTAATGGAGGAACAGGGGAACAACAAATTAAGATATAGGAAAAACAAACAACAAAATGGCAGATGTAAATTGTACCTTAATGATTACCTTAAATGTAAATAGGTAAAACACTTCAGTCAAAAAACCAGAATGGCAGAATGTATTTAAAAAGAACATGATTCAACTATATACCATCTACAAGAGTTATACATTAGATATAGATAAAAATTGCTACCAGTGGCAAAGAAGAGCATGATATATTGATAAAAGATCAAAGATCACTCCATCAAGAAGATGTAACAATTATGATCATATATGTACCTAATAACAGAGCCTCAAAATAGATGAAGTAAAAACAAACAGAATTGAAAGAAAAAATTGACAATTCAACAATAATACTTTAAGACTTCAGTACTTAACTTTCACTTATGGATAGATTATCTAGACATAATATCAACAAGGAAATAGAGGACTCGAACAACACCAGAAGCCAACTAGACCTAAGAGATGTCTATAGAACACCCAACAATAGTAGAATGCCTATTCTTCTCAAGGGCACATGGAACATTCTTTAAGATAGATCATATGTTGTTGGTCCATAAAGAAAATCTCAATAGATTTTAAAGGATTGAAGTCATACAGAATATGTTCTTCCACTGCAATAGGATGAAATTAGAAATGAGTAACAGAAGGAAATTTGAGAAATTCACAAATATATGGAAATTAACACAACCAATGAGTCAAAGCAGGGAAGTTAGAAAATACTCTGAAATTAATGAAAACAAACATAGTATATAGAAATCGATGCTATAGGTAAAAGCATTAGTGGGAAAAAGCCTAGAGGGAAACTTATAGCTATACTTGCCTACATTGAAAAAGAAGGAAGATTTGAAAATTAATAACCTAACTCTCCATCTTAAAAAAATTTTAAGAAGAGAAAACTAAATTCAAAGCAATCAGAAGGAAAAAAGGTAAAGATTGGAGTGGTTAGAAATGAGATAGAAGATAGAAAAACAGTAGAGAAAATCAATGAAAACCAAAAGATGCTTATTTGAAAAAATCAACAAAATTTGACAAGTCTATACAGACCAAGAAAAAAGAAAGAAGACTCAAATTACTAAAATCAAGAATAAAAGAAGGGATGTTACTATTGACCTTAGAGAAATAAAAAGGATTAAAGATGAAACTAAGACTTGTTTGCCAAGAAATTAGCTAACCTAATTAAAATGGCCAAATTCCTAAAAAGACAGAGTCCTGAAATTGACTCAGGAAGAAATAGAAAGTCTAAACTAGTCTGAACTAGTAATTAAAATTTGAAAAACATAATGAAAAGCCCAAGATCATATGGCTTCACTGGCGATTTCTACCAGGCATTTAAAGAAGAATTGGCATCAGTCTTTCACAAACTCTTTCAAAAACTTAAAGAGGGGGGAACATTTTCTAATTCATTCTATTAGGCCATTATTACCCTGATACCAGAACCAGACAACACATTACAAGAAAATTATAGACCAGTATTCCTTCTGAACGTGGATACAAAAATCCTCAACAAAGTAATAGCAAATGTAATTAAGCACTATGTATTAAAGATTATACATTATGATCAGGCAGCATTTATCCCAGGAAGATCAAGTGTGGTTCAACATACAAAAATCACTCTGTAACACACCCTATTAATAGAGTAAAGGAAAACCTCACATGATCATCTCACTAGACACCAAAAATGTTTGACAAAATCCAACACCCTTTTAAGATAAAAACACTCAACAACCTAGGAATCAAAGAGCACTTCCTCAACCTGATAAGGGGCATCTGCAAAATCCCCCCAGCTAACATTATACCAGTGGCGAAAGACTGAAAACTTTCTGCCTAAGATTAGGAATATGACAAGAATGTCTTCTCCTACCACTTCTACTCAACATTTTACTGGAGAGTCTAGCCAGAGCAATTAGGCAAGAAGAAATTTAAAAATCATATAGGTTGGAAAAGTAAAATCCAGTTATGGTTCTATATGCTAGTGATGAATAATCTGAAAATGAATTTAGAAAACAATTTCATTTATAATAGCATCAAAAGGAATAAAAATAAAACACTGGAATAAATTTAACAAAAGAAGTACAGTGAAAACTACAAAATTGCTGAAAGAGATTAAAGAAGATCTAAGTAAATGGAAAGACATTGTTAAGATAGCAGTCTATGTCAGAGCAGATTTTATATGGATTACATTGAATCTGTGCAGTTTTTTATTGTAGGCATTGACAAGCTAATTTTAAAATCATGTGGAAATCCAAGGGATCCAGAATAGCCAAAACAATTTATAAAAAGGACAGTTGGAGAATTCCCATTTCCTGATTTCAAAGTTACTACAAAGGTTGATAATAAAGTGATCAAAATGATATAGTACTGGCATAAGGCTAGACATATAGATTAAAGAAATAGAATTGACAGTCCAGAAATAAACTCACACATCTGTGGCCAATTTATATTTGACAAGAGTGCCAATATAATTCAGTGAAGGAGGAAGAGTCAATAAAAGGTGCTGGAGCAACTGCATATTCACATACAAAAGAATAAGATTGGAACCCTATTTCATACTATATACAAAAATTAACTCAAAATGAATTTATAAAGTAAGTGTAAGAACTAAAACTATAAGAAACCTGGAGAACATAAAGTGTTAGCAACCTTGGATTAGGCAATAGTTTCTTAGATGTGATACTAAAAGCACAAGCAATAAAAGAAAAATAGAAATATTGAATTTCATCAAGATTGAAATGTTCTTCATGGGATACTATCAGTAAAGTGAAAAGACAACCCACAAAATGGGAAAAAATATTTGCAAATCATATATCTGATATATGTGAATAGTAGACAGAATATATAAAGAGCTCTTACAATTCAACAACAACAAAAAACCCATGAAAAATGGCATGGGATTTAAATAGACATTTCTTGAAAGAACTTGTACTAATGGCCATGAACATCTACATGTTAAGTAAATTAAAAGATACTTAATGTCATTTACCATCAGGATGTTGCAAATCAAAACCACTCTGAGATATTATTTCACACCCTTTAGGATTGTTATACTAAAAAAGATGGACAATAGCAAGTGTTGGTGAGGAAGTCAAGAAATGGGAACCTTCATACACCGCTACTGGAAATGCAAAATGTTGAAGCTGCTTTGGAAACCAGTTTGTCAGTTCCTTAGAAGATTAAATCTAGAGTTACCATATGATCCAGAAATATTACTCTACAGTATATAAACAAGAGAACTGAAGATACATATCTACACAAAAATTTGTACATGAAAAACTCTTAGGACAGCATGGTTCATATTAGTCTAAAGTGGAACAAACCAAAGTGTCCACTAACTGATCAATGTATAAATAAAATATGGTATATCCATGCAATGGAATATTATTATTCAACCATAAAAAGGAATGAAGTATTGATATATGATACAACATAGATAAACCTTTAAAACATTATGCTAAGTGAGAAAACCTGGGCACAAAAGACCACACATTGAATGATTTCATTTATATGAAATGTCCGGAATAGGCAAATTTACAGAGACAAAGTAAATTAGTGGTTGTCGGAGGCTGAGTAAAGGAGGGATATATTATGAATGCTAATTGGTTTCTATTTGGGATGGTTAAAATGTTCTAGAATTACACAAATTGTGAATATCCTAAACACTGAATCTCACATTTTAAAAAGGTTAATTTTGTAGTATGTGAATTGTATCTTAATTTCTTTAAAAAAGGGACACAAGAAAGAAAGGTACTGAGATCTGAGAAGAAAATGGAGGTAAATTACTTCTATGGTTCTTAGGCGTGTTAGATTATAGTGTAAATGTCCCTAATACAGGAATATTTATAGAGGTGAGATTGATTTTGTGGAAATGTATCATAACCTTTTAGGACATTGGCAGAACCACTAGGAAGACGCTTAACAGCAATGTCTAGTTGCCTGGGGGATACAGGGATTAGTCAGACACAGTGTCTGCAATTTAGTTTAGCAGCTAATTGTTAAGATAGAATGCTACAGGCTGGGCATGGTGGCTCATGCCTGTAATCCCAGCACTTTGGGAGGCTGAGGAGTTTGAGACCATCCTGGCTAACAAAGTGAAACCCCATCTCTACTAAAAATACAAAAAATTAGCTGGTTGTGGTGGCATGCACCTATACTCCCAGCTACTCGGGAGGCTGAGGCAGGAGAATCGCTTGAATCCAAGAAGCAGAGGTTGCAGAGAGCCAAGATCATGCCACTGTGTTCCAACCCAGGTGATAGAGCAAGACTCCATCTCAAAAAAAAAAAAAAAATTACAATGCTACAAGGCAGAATGTGATCAGAGTTATCAAATGAATGATACAGGTGGTAAGAGATAAAGGAAAAATGAAAAATCATGTATGATTGGACAATCAGAGAAAGTGTTTTAGAGGAGGACGTGAGAATTCTATTTTAACCTTGAAGGATAGAGCAGAATTTGGTGCATGAAATTTGGTGCACTTTGGTACATGAAAATGGTGCAGCAATGGGCTTGTTATAGTCAACCCCAGGTTTCTCTTCAAAGAATCAGTGTGTCAGTATGTTCAGCTCTCTTATTTTTAATTCTCTATTTTAAAGTTTAACTTCCTTGTAATTCCAGTAAACAGGCTTCTCCACTGGTTCTAACAAGTAGTTCACATCTGTTCTCCGGCCCCTGGGCTCCATCCTGACTTATGCTGGTCACCTGCTGCAGTCACCTTCTTTGACCTAGGTCACCCCTGGCTATCTGCTCTGACCCGCCTGTAATTATTTTTCCCACCAAAATACCCACCCTGCCACTCCAGCTCGGAACCCCGCTCTTTTTAAAATAGCCAATCAGGATTACTCTAGCTTGTGTGGTCTAACCCTAGCCACCAGGGTACTGTCAGGCATAAGTACCTCTTCCCCGCCTTGTCCAAGCGTGTGGCCACCATTGCTCTATCCATATGTTGTCCCCTTCTATAGAAGTAAACTGCCTTGCTGAGAGGATTTATCTTCAAGTGCTATTCTTTTGCAGCATTGAAATTTTACTTATAACAGGCTTTTTGACCCCATAAAATAATGGTTTTGTTTTAGAAATACTACCAGCAGCCACATTACCAGCCACAGTTCCAGACCTGCTTAAAGCCTATCATTGCTGATTCATTTGCCATTCTTAGGTCTCTTAAGAATAGTAAATATCATTCAGATATATTGGTTTTGTTCAATGTAGTTTTTGCAAGGATCTAGAAACTCCATGGACGCTTTACTATGTTTTCAGTGAGTCAGGCAATGACAGAATAACCGAATGAATATATGGATAAATGATGATAGTGTGTCCTGAAACAAGGATTATTATGATTCAGTTTTGTACACTACCCATAAAACATGGAAGAAAAAGAAAAGAGAATAGCAATAAATCTCATTCTCTTCTTATTGCCCTCAACTCAAACTGATCTTCATTTTTGTCATTCATTCCTTATTGTTAGCCTCCCAAACACTGTTTCTTTTCCAGATTAGGCCCTGAATCATTGTTTTGCTATATCTTAACACATGGTCTTGAGAAAATGTGATATAATCAGGCCATCTTCCTTTCATTTATTGTTTCTTCTGTCTAAAGTAGATGACTGAGAGTTGTTTTCCTTTGAGTTTTTTATTTATTTTTATTTTTTTTTATACTTTAGGTTCTGGGGTACCTGAACCTAAATCCTGCAGATCATGCAGGATTGTTGGTACACACATGGCAATGTGATTTTTGCTGCTTCCATCCTCTCATCACCTACATCTAACATTTCTCCCCATGTTATCCCTCCCTGACCTCCCAACCCCCTGCTGTCCCTCCCTTGGCCCCCTGCAACAGACCACAGTGTGTGATGCTCCCCTCCCTGTGTCCATGTGTTCTCATTGTTCAACACACCCCTATGAATGAGAACATGTGGTGTTTGATTTTCTGTTCTTGTGTCAGTTTGCTGAGAATTATGGTTTCCAGATTCATCCATGTCCCTACAAAGGACACAAACTCATCATTTTTTATGGCTGCATAGTATTCCATGGTGTATATGTGCCCCATTTTCCTTGTTGGTGACTTTTGGATGGGGTCTCTGAGTAGACGTCATTTTTGTTGATGATGAAGTTCTTTCTTTCTGTTTTTTAATTTTCCTTCTAACAGGCCCCTCTGCTGTAGGACTGCTGGAGGTCCACTCCAGACCTTGCTTGCCTGGGGATCACCTGTGGTGGCTGCAGAACAGTAAGGGTTGCTGCCAGTTTCTTCTTCTGTTCTCTTCATCCCAGAAGGATACCCACCAGATGTCAACCTGAGCTTTCCTTTATGAGGTGTCTCTTTGGATATATGGGTGTTGGGGAGCTGCTTGAGGAGACCGTCTGTCACTTATAGGAGCTCAGTTGTTGAGCTGTGAGCTTCTTTGTTCTGTTCAGAGCTGCTAGGTAGGTACGTTTAAGTCTGCTGCAGTGGAACTCATAACTGCCATTTTTTCCCAGGTGCTCTGTCCTGGGAAGGTGAGGCTTTATTTATAAGTTCCTGATGTGCTGCTGCCTTTTTTCAGAGATGCCCTGCTCAGCAAGGAAATAGCCTAGTCACAGTCTGCCAACAGAGGCATTGCTGAGCTGCTGTGGGCTCTGCCCAGCTGCTGTGTGCACTTCCTGCAGTTTTGTATATAGAGGTCTAGTTAGAACTGCTTTTGTAATGGCGGTCTGCCTCAGTAATGGCAGACTGCCTCTGTAATGGTAGATTGCCTTAGTAATGGCACATTGCCTTGGTAATGGTGGACGCCCTTTCACCCTCAGAGCTGTACTGTCCCAGATCCAGCTGTGCTTGCTGTGAAACTCTCAATCCAGAGCATTTCAGATTGCTGGTCTTTGTGGGGGTGGGACCTGCTGCACCAGATCACCTGGCTCCCTGTTTCAGCCCCCTTCTTTCAGTTGAATGGGCAACTCTTTCAGGCATTCCAGGCACCAGCTGAAATGGCCACCCAGATTTGTGTGAGTTTTTATGTGGAGACCTGCTGTGCCGGCTGAAACAGCCATTCTGGAAACTTGTGGCGCTTTTCCACCTGGGAATCTCCTGGTCTGTGGGCAGTAAAAACTCTTTTGGAAATGCGGTGATCACTCACCCTCCATGTTTTTGCTGGGAACTGCACTCCAGAACTGTTCCTATTCGGCCATCTTGGATCCTTCCCCTAACCTTTTGAGATGTTTTTAAATGAGCAAGTCATGGAACTCAGATGGCTTTATGCTCAGTTCTTTGTTATGTTAAACCACAGATATTTAGAGGATTGTTTATTACTGAATCGTTAACAGCCTATTCTGATTGTTACAGACACATAATGAACTATTAACTAACAATAGTGGGAGCCTGAAGGACTAAAATGGTATTTCCAAAGTGATGAGAGAAAATACCTGACAACTCAGAATTGTATAAGAGTAATGATGAACATTTATTGAGAATTTACAGTTCTACAAGCTTTATCTGTGTATTTAGTTAATCACCACAGCAGCCCTCTAAGATAGGTACTATAATTATCCTCATTTTATAGATGAGAAAACAGAAGACTAGAGAAGTTCTGTGAACTTCCTAAGGTCTACAGTTAGTATCTAGCAGAACTGGAATTCAGACTCAGGCAGTCTGCCCCAGACCACTAATGTAAAACAGTCTTTCAAGGATGAGGATGATATAAAACTTACCATCTAGCAGAGCTTTATTTAAGGAACTTCAGGAATAAGGAAAATAATACCAGAAGGAAAATCTAAAATGTAAAAAAGACAGGCAAGCAAAGAAGTGAGTAAACTTTTCTGTATGTTGAGATGAACATTGTTTGTATTAAATAATAATATGTAATTATGGAATTTAAGAAGACACTTAAAATTCTGGATTTTAGCAATAGATGTCACTCTAAAGGGAGACCATTGCAGTAAAGTATTCCAAGGACTTGCATCTCAGTAGCATTGTACTACTTGAGAGCTTAGCTATGCAGAATGTCAGGAACACTTCATACGTACTAATTGAAATCTGCATTTGAACACATTTCCCAGGTGATTCATATTTACATTAAAGATTGAGAAGCCCTCTTCCAAGGTCCTCAAATTGTTTGGGATGGGAATTATGGTATCAATTAACTTCAAGCTTGGTCAAAGTCAACAATATAATTTCAAGAAAACCCCTAAAAGAAAAGAAATAGCATATATAAAACTTCCAAATCAGCACAGGGCAAAACCAGACTCAAAATATTGACAAATATAAAAAGCAGCCAAGAAAAGAAGGATGTTCAGGGCAAATGAAAAAAGCCCAGTCAAGTTTAGGCATAACAAAATTCCAGTAAATGTGAGTAGTCAAAATTTGCCAGTTAAAAGAGATTGTCAAATAGAATTTTAAAATAATCCATTGTATTATTTTTACAAATGACATGTAAAACACAGGACATGAAAGTGAAAATATCAAAAGATAGACCAGGCAAACATTAAACATAAGAATGTTGGGGTAACAATAATACTTCAGTAAAGCTTAGGGGAAAAAAGAATGCTAGAGTACCCATATTAATATCAGACTATAGATACATTTTTAAAAATTTTATTTTTTTATGTTTTAGAGACAGAGGCTTACACCATCACCCAGGCTGGAGTACAGTGGCGTAATCATAGATTACTGCAGCCTCAAACTCTTGGTCTTAAGCACTCCCCCTGACTCAGCTGCCTATCTGGGACTCAGACAAAATATGTGTAAGGCAAAAAGGTTAAACTTAGGCTTAATTTTAAAATAGCCTCAAAATAAGAAAGCAAAATTGATAGGTTTACAGGGAGAAATTTTCCAATGCTATATATTTGCTAGATGTTAGTACATTCTTATTTGAAGGTCAAGCATCAAAAAAATCAGTAAAGATATAGGACATTTGAGCAACATGATTTATTTATATGATCTTGCGGGCACATATACAGATGCTATACCAACAATTTGAGCGCATACATCCTTTTAAAGTACATGGGAAACATTTTTCTTTTCTTTTCTTTTCTTTTTGAGACTGAGTTCACTCTCTTGCCCAGGCTGGAGTGCAATGGTGCTATCTCAGCTCACTGCAACCTCTGCCTCCCAGGTTCAAGTGATTCTCCTGCCTCAGCCTCTCAACTAGTTGAGATTACAGGCATCTGCCACCACCACACCTGGCTAATTTTTTTTTTGTATTTTTGTATTTTTGGTAGAAATAGGGTTTCACCATGTTGGCTAGGCTGGTCTTAAGCTCCTGACAGGTGATCCACCTGCCTTGGCCTCCCAAAGTGCTGGGATTATAGACATGAGCCACTGCACCTGGCCCATGTGAAATATTTTTCAAAACAAAATAACAAAACTTATCTAAGAGGAAAGAGATGGTGGTGATTAGATAAGCATTAACTTGATTCTTTTTTAACATCTTTTCTTCAGCATTAGTAGCACTGAGCACAGTACATGTAATCACGGTTTTTAAAGCCTTAAGCGTCCCTTTGAAACCCATCCTTTTTTTCCACTTGGAGACCTTGCTGTGAATTGAGAGGGAACTGTCTGTGTCTTTGACAATGTAATTGAATTGTACGATTTCACCTGTTCATCAACTCTAAATTAGAAGAATGCCAACTCATGCAGTGGCTACAATATTAGACAAGGACTTTGCATCTGGTCACTGGAGTAAGAAGAATAGAGATTTTGGAATTCTGGGCAGTATCTTTTCTTCAGCCTTTTTGGGCCTGGTGAAGTCATTTTTGGCCTTTCCAACTATATCTTACCCTTACATAGCCAGAAGTAACCTTGTTCTCCTCTGAGTCACTATAGTCTTTTATCTATGCACCATGTTTGGCACATAGTGAACATTTAACAAATGTTTGAATGATGGAAACGATTTTCTTTCAGATTTCCTTTCTCTTTCAGGGGCTACCTAGGACAAACACCACTAGAAGAATCCATACCTTCTAGCAGTATTTGTCCTAGGTAGCACCTGAAAAGGAAAAAAAAAAAACCTGACGTCAGAAGACAACCATGCTCTAGGGCAACTCTGGTGTTTTGTAAAGAAGGAAAACATCAGAACCTTCCAGTGAAACAGTCCATAATATTCTCAAAGACACTTAGCTGCAGAATTCATATTGCATCACTTGAAGATTCTAAGATTTCAGGAGAACACAGGCAGTTTCAGGAGACACAGGCAGTTTGTGCTCAATTCACGGCAAGGTCTGCAGGAAAACACATAGACTCTGTTGTACTTGAGGGAAGATTTTTCTAGCCTGGCCTGAAGGGAGGCCACATGTTATCCGAGACCCACTTTGCCACCTTAGTAAGCACTATAAACTCATACAACTCCTAGACTGTAACACTGGAAATGGTTTATTATATTAGCTTTCTATTGCTACATAACACCTATTTATTAGCTCACAGTTCCATAGATCAGTAGTCTATACAGGGATCTGCTTAGAGTCTCACAAGGTAGGATTCAAGGTGTCAGCTCGGCTGAGTTCTCATCTGGAGACACTGGGGAAAAAATCTGTTTCCAAGCACATTATTGTTGTTGGCAGAATTGAGTCTCTTGTGGTTATAGGAGTAAGATCCCTGTTTCCTTGACAGCTGTCAGCCAGGGGCCGCTCCCAGTTTCTCCAGGCTGCCTGCATTCTTTGACATGTGGCCTTCTCAGTCTTTAACCCAGCAGTGGTACATCAAATCCTTCTCATGCTTCAGCTCTCTTACTTCCTCTTCTGTCTCCAGCTGGAGAAAACTCTCTGCTTTTAAAAGGCTTGCATAATTAGATTAGGCCTACCTGGATAATCTCCCTATTTTATAGTAAAATCTGTCATGTAATAACTTACTCATGAGAATAAAATCCATCTTAGTCAACAATTCTGGGATTGTGGGGTGTGGGGGAATCTGGGACCATTTCGGAACTCTGCCTATCACATTTGTATATATATTTTATCTCATTTACTGGATCCTGAGAGTCTTGAGAACAGGTTAGTGCCTGCCACATCATAACATTTAGTAAATACTGACATTTACATTATCTGTGACTAAAAATGAATGTGTTAGGAGTTATGTATGAGAGCTACAGTCTTATTCATGTTTAAATCCCTGGTCTCTAGCATAGTATATCATTGATAGTATGTATCATTGATATTATGCATAAATGTTTTAGAAAACATTTAGATAAATAAATGAAAGAATAAATAATTATACAATTCAGGGCTGTGGCTACTGTTGTGATTATTATATATCATGATATGTTTCTCAAAAATCATGTAATTTCTTTGTAGTTTTAATAAAATGATAGAGTACAGATAGGGTCTTGTAGTATTTTTTGTTTTGTTTTTTTAATAGCTGCTTTAAAAGTGAAATTTTGCAAATTGCTTATTTACATAAATATCTTCAGTAGTTTTTCCTGGTATAAAGAAAGGAACATTGGAATAGGAAATAAAAGTTGGATTCAGATCTTGGCAGAGGGGTCTGTATGTGTGTGTGTGTGTGTGTGTGTGTATTTGAGGGGTGAGGACTAGTTGAATTAAATAATCTTTTACATTCCAATGTCCTGTGCTGCTGTTTCCTATACTGTTCAGCCGTTCAGGCATACTATTTCATATAATCATGTGCCTTATACATTTTGATTTCAGATATCCAGCAGAAGTATTCCAGCTAAAGGAAAAAATACTTGAAATTGGGCATCAGAGAGATTAGCCATTTCCTCCAGATATCCAGATGGATACCAAGAATAGCTGCCAAGACAAATTTATCTTTGGAATTGAAAGCCTGTTAACCTGGGAGTATCTAGTGCTAATATTTTTCTTCCTGTTTGAGTAGATTTTTAACCTGTAGTTAGGAGTGATGGATGTTGTTGCAATATGATAACATTTGCTTGGTCGTTATTGATGATCTGCTCTAAAAATAGATTAGTAGATATTTAACCCATGAGAGAGCTTGTCAGTGTAATAATGTCACTGTAATCAGGCTAAGTAATGTAATTCTCTGCTTCGTTCAGTTGCTAATGGTCATCCAGAGAGGTCATTCCCATCTGACGTGACTCATGTGGAGGCTTCTGGAATATGGTACTGTACTTGAAAGAATGCTGGCCAGTGCAGTGGCTCACGTCTGTAATTCTAGCACTTTAGGAAGTGAAAGTGGATGCATAGCTTGAGCTCAGGAGTTCAAGACCAGCCTGGGAAGCATAGTGAGATCCCATCTGTATTTTTAAAAAATCTATATAAGGAGGAGCAATGTGACTTATTCATCATCTCTGACCTTTCAGCACAGGATGGGGTTTTAACCCAACGTTTCCTAAAATCATGTGACTATAGAAGTCCTATAGATTCAACAAATGTTAACACAGTTTAGGAAAGGCTGGTTTTTTCTGATTTAGGAAAGAAGCCTTGTGTGGTGGTTTATGCCTATAATCCCAACACTTTGGGAGGTTGATGGGGGAGGATTGCTTGTGCCCAGGAGTTTGAGACTAGCCTGGGCAATGTGGTAGTAAGACCTTGACTCTACAAAAAATAAAACATTATCTGGGCATGGTGGCGTGTGCCTGCAGTTACTTGGGAGGCTGAGGTGGGAGAATTGCTTGAGCCCAGGAGGTTAAGGCTGTAGTGAACTGTAATCGTACCCCTGCACTCAAGCCTGTCAGAAAAAAAAAAAAGAGAGAGAATGAAAAAAAGTAAGATCAACTCTTAGGAGCATCAGAACGTTTTTATTGGAAGTAGCTTATTACAGAGAATCTGAGGCCCTTGGGGATTGAAGAGTTGCCCAGTATAGTGAGTTGGTGGCAAAGCTTGGGTGAGAATAACGCAGATGTCTCTCACTTCTGTGCCTTTCTCACTATAATACAGTTCTTAACAAACTGTTTAAAAGTCTCTTAGCTGCTATAAGCCATAAACCCTTTTTTGTAGAAGGTGGCCGTAACTTTTGCATTGACTAGGTTTTGGTTTGGAGATAGGAGTGGGAAGAGGGCTTTGACTTAAGGTATATACTGGTTCTTTGTTTAATGAATGTCACAAGATAGTTGCTTTTTCCAACTCTGGTTCCATTCTTTTTAAATACAGGGTCCTTTTTCCTCAGTTCTTTACCCTCAGGAGTAACAGCTGTTATTAAGTCAACAGATTCTACTGTGAACTAATTCAACCATAGTCTTTTCTAAAATCTGTACTATAGGAATGGGCATTGCAATGGGGTCCTAAATCTTTCATAAATTATTCAGTATTTCTATTTAATCAGTTTAGGAGCCAGTTTGGTTTTTTTTTTTTCCTGGTTTTTCTTGGCCATCATCTGCTTAAAAGAGAAATAGGGAAGAAAATAGATGAAAAGCTCAAATATCCATTCTCCAGGCCCATTCTGATATCCATTCTGAATGTCCAATTTTTTAAAAAAACTTGATCATAAAGACTGAAGTTTACAGGTTGCCCTGGCTGATAGCCTCTAATTTCATTCCTAAATAACTGTTCTTTACCTTTTGAAGATTTTTCATTCTTGCTTTCTCTTACCAGAAAGTGCTATTATCATAAATCATTTTAAGGGAGTTATTTTATAGAAAATTGGAATTGAGTGGACTCAAGATAGGAACACAGTCAGGGGCCTGGAGACATGGAGAGGTGTGCGAGAAGAAACAGAAAGACACAGAGGACACACTGCTAAAGGCACAGTCATGGAGATCACTGGGACTCTCAAGTCACCAGACTTCCTGGTTTTGAGCTATGTCATATTGAACAAGATATTTAATTTTGCTGTGCTCATTATCTGATCTCTAAAATGAGAATAATACCCCCATCTGCAGGATTATGAAGATTACAGAAGTCAAAGTATGAGTGTTTATTATAATATTGTATTCATCCATCCAGTTAGAGTTTGCCTTTGGGATGTGAGATTGAGAAAGTTTTTTTTTACGTTCTCCTTTTTATTTTATCAGAAAACCAATAAAACATATTTTTGCTTTAATATAAAAAGGAAATATGTGAATGACCTGCCTTTTAGTTAGCGCTCAGTAAATGTGAGTTATCTTTTCATTTTTCCTTCCTTCCCCAACACACTCTCTACCTCTAAACTTCCTTGATTTTTTTCTTGATACCAGCTCTTTCCTCTGTAAGGAAGAGAATAAGATCTAGCTATACCTATAATTCTTCTGGGGTTGAGGTAGATACAGGATGAGTGGAGGGGTCTGCCTGTGCAAGAAGCAATAGAGTATATAAAGACTCAGGCTTGGGAGAAATTCAGATCTAAATTTGTATCCTGACCCCTACCATTTAAAAGCTAAGTAACCTAAGACAAGTTTTTAAATAAGACCTCTGTTTTTTCTTTTTTAAAATAGTGATAGACTGGGCATAGTGGCTCATGCCTGTAATCTCAACCCTGCAAGCCCACAGTGGGAGAATCACTTGAGCCTGGGAATTTGAGACCAACGTTTGTGACATAGTGAGACCCCATCTCTACAAAAAATTTAAAGGATTAGCTAGGTGTAGTGATGTGTGCCTATAATCCCAGCAACAGGGGTGGCTGAGGCAAGAGCATCCCTTGAGCCCAGGGTTCAAGTGTGCAGTGAACTGTGACTGCCACTGAATTCCAGCCTGGGCAACAGAGGGAGACCCTGTCTATAAAAAATAAAATAAAATGGCAATAATTATAATGCTTACTCTTTAAACTCCAAAATGATCCTTAGACTCCATGTCTCACATCCGGGTCACACTGATGGAACAGGTGGGGTCCCACGGTCTTGGGCAGCTCCGCATCTGTGGCTTCGCAGGATGTAGCCTCCTTTCCAGCTGCTTTTGTGGGCTGGCACTGAGTGTCTGCAGCTTTTCCAGGTGCGTGGTGCAAGCTGTTGGTGGATCTACAATTCTGGGGTCTGGAAGACAGTGGCCCTCTTCTCACAGCTTCACTAGGTGATGCCCCAGTAGGAACTCTGTTAAGGGGGCCCTGACCCCACATTTCCCTTGTGCATTGCCCTAGCAGAGCTGCTGTAGCAAACTTCTTCCTGGACATGCAGGCATTTCCATGCATCTGAAATCTAGGCAGAGATTCCTAAACCCCAATTCTTGACTTCTGTGCACTTGCAGGGTCAACACCACGTGGAAGCTGCCAAGGCTTGGTGCTTGCAACTTCTGAAGCCATGGCCCAACCTCTGTGTTGGCCATTTTCAGCCATGGCTGGAGTGGCTAGGACCTGAGGCACCATGTCCCTAGCCTACAGCAGCACAGGTACTCTGGGCCCAGCCCATGGAACTATTTTTTTCTCCTAGGCCTCTGGGCCTGTGATGGAAGGAGCTTCTGTGAAGACTTCCGATTACTTTTCTGTGTTTCAGACTTGCATGGGGCCTGTAGCCCCTTTGTTTTGGCCAGTTTCTCCCATTTGGAATGGCTATATTTACCCAACGCATGTACCCCCATTGTATCTAGAAAATAACTAACCTGCTTTTGATTTTACTGGCTCCTAGGCAGAAGGGATTTGCTTTGTCTTGGATGAGAGTTTGGACTGGACTTTTGAGTTAATGCTGAAATGAGTTAAGACATTGGAGGACTGTTGGGAAGGCATGATTGGTTTTGAAATGTGAGAATATGAGATTTGGGAGGATCCAGAGGTGGAATGATATGGTTTGGCTGTTTCCCTACCCAAAGCTCATCTTGAATTCCCGTGTGTTGTGGGAGGGACCAGTAGGAAGTAATTGAATCATGGGGGCAGATCTTTCCTGTGCTGTTCTCATGATAGTGAATAAGTCTCATGAGATCTGATAGTTTTAAAAACGAGAGTTCCTCCCAGCACTTTGGGAGGCTGAAGTGGGTGGATCATGAGGTCAGGAGATAGAGACCATCCTGGCTAACATGGTGAAACTCTGTCTTCACTAAAAAGTACAAAAAATTAGCAGGGCGTGGTGGCACAAGCCTGTAGTCCCAGCTACTTGGGAGGCTGAGGCAGGAGAATCACTTGAACCCAAGAGGTAGAGGTTTCAGTGAGTCAAAATCATACCACTGTACCCCAGCCTGGGCAACAGAGTGAGATTCTGTCTCAAAAAAAAACAACAAAAAAAAAACAAAACAAAAGAGAGCTTCCCTGCACAAGTTCTTTGCCTGCTGCCATCCATGTAAGATGTGACTTGCTTCCCCTTGCCCTCTGCCATGATTGTGAGGCCTCCCAGCCACATGGAACTGTTAAGTCCATTAAGCCTTTCTCCTGTATAAATTACCCAGTCTCAGGTATGTTTTTATTAGCAGTGCAAAAATGGACTAATACCTAATGAGACCATCTAATGGGGTTGTGACCTGTATATACTTAGCATGGTATCTGGCACATTGTGACCCTCAACAAAGGTTAGTTGTTACTATTTTTATCATTAGGATTATCATCCTATTCAGATCATTTTCAGGTCCTTCGGCAACCCTAAAGGACTGGAAATTCCTAAGCAGTCTGATTTGATGGTTTAGAGGAAGGAGTTTTCATCTTTTAGTAGATCTTCCTTTTTAGACCTCTTGTTTATCTTAAGAGGGACTTCTGACTCAAAAGCTTTGAATTTACTTTTAGTGTCCGTATGTTACCTACTCTGCTGGCTTACCCAGTGGTTTTGGTTAGTACGCTGTTTTTTAAGAAAAACTGATCCAAATTCCTTACCTATCAGTTCACTGCTTTGGGCCATTCATTGCTAGGGATATTGACTACTGTTCTGTGTTGATGAATTAGAGAATCCTTGGCTAGTGTAGTGTGATGTATTATTTTGGGCTGCCCATGCATTAAGGGGCTGGAAGATGGAATCCTGGTGTCTGATAAAAGTGAAATAGAATCTGGGTCAGGGCATCATTGTTGTATCCAGTAGGCTTCTGGGAAGGCAACTTTCAGAAACTTCTTAGGACATTGGGAGAAACTCTGAGGTGAGATCCCTGGGTGAATTGGTACTGTTTGTTTCCCAAGAATCTCTGCTAATAGGAGGAGCAGTGTTTATTGCTGAAAAACATGTGTGGTGTAACCTAAGGAGAGGCTTACCAGGAGTGCTTTGAGTTTAGAGGAGCCTTCTGCTTGGGATCTGAAAATGAAGCACCTGTGTGCAAGTAAAATATCATGCTGCAGCTTGACTGCCTGCTATCCCCTGCCCCATTGTTCTACTTCTTGGATCAGCTCTATTCTCTTTGAGGGCATTCCTGGCAACTTCACAGTCAGATTCAATGAATTCATTTTATTTTTTTAATTCAGCATTGTTTAATTGTCCCTGTCAGATGAACTGTGACATGGGCCACTTAGGTTTGGTTCACTATTTGGGGTGCCTATCCTGTGCTCAAACCCAGCTTCTAGCTGTGGAAGACAAAGACTTCTTCTGCCTCCATGTGAAAGTTCATTGTACTATACCTCAGCTGCTTCCATGGATGTCTTGCAGTGCACTTTAAAAAATATATATCCTAAGAGTTAAGTCATATCCAGTTAGCATATGGTGTATAATTGTGCTACAAGTAGTAAATTCTGTGGTGGTCCAGAGATGAATGATCATGATGGGCTGTAAATACCATGGAATGGTTTGTAGAGTAGATAAGACCTGAGTTGGACCTTACATGAATGAAGGAACTGTCAAGAAGGTATTTAGTGCCTGTCCTGTTGAGTGACAGAGTTTTCTTACGCAGAGGGCTTTGTGCAAGTTCTTGGCTCTGTGCTGGTTGGTGATCTTTGTCTGTTATTATCCTAAAGAAGCATTTTACTCTCTTCTCTGTTCTGTCCTCTAGGGATATTTGTGGTCCAGATCAGCATCCCAGTTCTTATACTGATATTTTCATGCAATATTTTTTTCCATCAAAGTATTCCTAAGGAGAAGAGTATACATATCTAACCCAGTAGTTGCTGCCCTTCACTTGAAATATTTTGAAGTCTTATGTTTTGATTCTAAAAGGTGTGTAAGATTTACATTTTCCCCATAATATTTTTAATTATTTAATGTAAAAGCCTTTTAAAAAGAAGGGGAAAAAAAACCCTCTGAGTAAGTTATGCTTCAGGAAAGTTACCCCTCCCCATTTAAAAACTTGAGGTACAATTCACAAAATGTAAGATTCATCATTTTAACCATTTTAATGTGTACAATTGGTGCCATTAAGTGCATTCACAATGGTATACAGTCCTCACCAGTATCTAATCCAGATATTTCTCATCGCCCCAAAAGGAAACCGTGTCCCCATTCTTCATTTCACCTTCCCTCATCCCTGGCAACCACTAATCTGCTTTCTGTTTTATGGATTTACTTATTCTAATATTTAATATAAATGAAATCACACAATGCATTACTTTTTAGTGTTTGATTTCTTTGACTTAGTATAATGTTTTCAAGGTTAATTCATGTCGTAGTATCAGTACTTATTCCTCTTTATGGCCGAATAATATTTCATTATATTGATATACCATGTTTTATTCATCTATTCGTCAGTTGATGGACGTTTGGGCTATTTCCACCTTTTCCCTATTGTAAGTAGTGCTGCTATGAACATTCATTTACAAGTTTTCATTTGAACACCTGTTTTCAGTTCCCAGGATGGAATTGTTGAATCATGGTAACTCTGTTTAACTTTTCGAGAAACTACCAGACTGTTTTCTAAAATGGTGCGCCATTTTATATTCCCACCAACAATGTACGAAAGTTTCCATTTCTGCACAAGCTTGCCAACACTTACTGGCAATAGACAATTAATCCATACTTTTTTTAAATTGTAGCTATCCTAGTTGGTGTGAAGTGATATCTCATTGTGGTTTTCATTTCCATTTCCTCAATGATTAATGATGTTGAGCATCTTTTTATGTGCTTCTTGGCCATTTGTATGTGTTCTTCAGAGAAATATCTATTCAAGTCCTTTGCCCAGTTTTTAATTCTGTCACCTTTTATTGTTGAATTGCAAGGGCTGTTTATATATTCTGGGTAATAAATTCTTATAAGATACATGATTTGCAAATATTTTCTCCCATTGTGTAAATTCTTTTCATTTTCTTGGTAGCGTCCCTTGATGCACAAAGTTTTTACTCTTGATGAGAGCCAATTTGTTTTTTCTTTGGTTACTTGTGCTTTTGGTATATATCTAAAAAAATCATTGTTTAATCTAAGGTCATGAACATTTATCTCTATGCTTTCTTCTAACAGTTTTATAGTTTTATCCTTTGGACTTTGACTCATTTGAGTTAATTTTTGTGTAGTGTTATAATGTTAATAATAGAGTCTAGGTGGTGGGTTCTCTGTAAAATCCTTTCAACTCTCAACTTTGCCGTATGTTTGAAATTTTTCATAACAAAATATTGAAGGGAGAAGGAAAACAAATTTAGAAACTTACTATTTAGAAACATACTATTTCTTCTTTGAGCATCCCTCTTCCCCACCTTCTCCACAGCTTCAAAAGAGAAGCAAAATGTAGGTTAAAGGCAATTGCTGGGCAAGAAGAATGTAGCAGGTGTTCACTCACCAGGCTCCAAGCTAACATGACAGCTTTCTATTAACCTCAACTCCTCTGTTAGCATGTAACTTTGTTCTGTCACTCAGAATCTTTCCTTCACAATATGCCACCAAAAAACTTGCCTTGCCGTCCTCAGTGTTATCCCTAGTTGCTGTTTCTGTTGGATAGATGTCTTATTACCCTGAAATGACTTCGCCTTGGTCATTCCAAAGAATGATCTAATTTTCATCTGAACAAAGACATTCTTGCAGAACGAAAACTCAATTGAGAGTCAGGAAACTTGTGTTTTAGAGTAGACTCAGGTAAGTGATTTGTGCAAGGTCAAATAATTGATAAATGGTAGAAACAGAGTTTGGATCCAGAACACCTTATTCCAGTTTATCATACTACTGTTCTTTAGGACCTAATGTATGATGGAGTTTCCGAAGGCAAGAATATATTTCATGACTCACATTCTGCTGCGTGGACAACTACCTACTTTAGAATCTAACATTGTAAGTAAAATCAACTTTTGGGGGAAGAGAGCCCATAGCTAGTTTCCAGTGGCTTCAAAAGAACAGTTTCAACCCTTATATCTTCTACTTTACTTACAAAAAGCACCAAGAAAATTGGCTGTGAAAAACATAAATTTTTGTGCCATGTATCAGATTAAACCTTCTAGGATTCAGGGGTCCTCTTTAAATTTTTATTCATTCTGTATTTTTAATAAGCTATTCTAAGGTCTTTCTTAAACCAGTTCCTTGGAAAAGCTGTGCAAGGAACCCAAAATCCAGTTTACATAAGAACTTAAATCCCAACAGGTACTGGCTGATAGTCTTTGATTTTTGCCTCCGTAAATTCATATTAGGGTAAAAGATTATGTTTTGGAGTGCTGTCTTGCTCCCCAGAATATAACTATATTTTCCCCTAGCACTCAGTACAGTGTGTACATATGGTAGGTATTCTGTGAACTTCTGATGAATTGTTGGCTTCCTCACAGCAGGGTCTGGAATTGCTCATCTCCATACACCCATCTCATAGTACAGCACCTCCTAGCATATAATAAGTATTTGATAAGGTTTTTAAAATTAATTGAATTGTTATTGTTACTTCACTTTTAGGTGAGTGCCTATCCTTTTAACTAGGTATTTCTCAGTCAAGACTGTCAGAGCTCTGAATGAGTCATTGAGTCAGGATTAGAGGGTTAATGATAGCCCAGAAAAGATAGGCACCGCTTATTTATTAGCTGATTCATGGGGCTAATGTCAGCTCTTTTAGGGGAGGTGGCTTAGATAAATCAAAGGCTGGCAATAATGAATCCATATCCCACAGACAGCAAAAATGATGGACCTTGCTGAACTCCTGCAAAGGAAATGAAAAACTCTTTAATCAGATTTCTGGACTTGAAACTAGGGATTTTTGTAAGAATGCTGTATTTCAGACTGCCAACGTGGATTGAGGGGAGCATAATCAGAGAAGGTTGGAAGAGGAGGGGAGGAGAATAGGGACACAGCTGGAAGAAGGAAAAGGGAAAAGGTTGCTAGGAAGGCAGAGAGAGAGAAAGATGACCTGAAACAAGAGTGACCATGGTCTCACTTTGGTTTTGTGATTGGTCAGTGATCTGGTGGCAAATGAACTTTTTGTGAGAGAGCTATATCCTCAGAGTGGCCAGAATATCCACTGTCTTAGGTTTGACTTCAGTAGTTGTCATTCTCACAACCCTTTTTCTAGTCTTGTGAGATGAGATCCAAAGTGAGCTTTACATGTTTTGTGGAGAACGAAGGGAAGAGACATTAAACAGTTCTCCTCTACAGTAAAGATTCTTAGAGGCATTTATCATGTTTTAGAAAGGATTCCCCTTGTTGATTACAAATGTGGCTATGAGCTCTAAAATCTAGGGCATACTTTATGTATTCATGTTTGTTTTTTTGAGGCAGGGTCTCCATTCTGTTGCCCAAGTTGGAGTATAGTGGCAGGATCATGGCTCCTGTAGCCTCACCCTCCTGGGCTCAAGTGATCCCCTTGCCTCAGCCTCGAGAGTAGGTGGGATGACAGGCACACACACCATGCCCAGCTGATTTTTTATATTTTGTATAAACAGGGTCTCATTATGTTGCCCAGGCTGATCTCAAACTCCTCGGCTTAAGGAGTCTTCCTGCCTTAGCCTCTCAAAGTGTAAAGATTATAGGCATTAACCACCACATCCAGCCTATCTAGGGTATTCTTGAGTGGAGTCTAACTTCAGGAGGAAGCAAAGGTTATTGTGGTGTCAAAATTACCCAATAATTTTTTGTAGGTATATTGGGTGGAAGTTACATAAAATTGGTGCGGTTGGTTACAATACCACGTCCTTTTCCCCCACCTTCGTGGATTTATAAAAAGACTCACTTAAGATGTACCATCATTGTGATCTCTCCTTGTTCATATGAGCTTAAATATAGTATCGCTGGATACAGTTGTTATTCTTAGAGAAAACTACAAGGTGCTTTCTTCCAGTGATGACTACTGAATCATTCAGCATATATTTTTTGAGTGACAACTTTCTTAGGTACTTTGGATTCAATGCTTAGATAGAAAGATTTAGTCCGTAATTGTGCCTTACCAACTTACAATCTTTAGGAGAAGAAAAATCCTATCTTGTTTAAATCTGTTCTCAAAATCAAGTACTGGAAATTACTTCAGATATATTGCTCTGAATTGTGTGCCTGTGTAAGATCTCATCATTTGTTGTTTACAGAGGCACCAGGAGACAGAGAACTAACTCTGTCCCAAGTCACCCTCCCAAATAACATCAGGAACTGGAACCAACAACATTCTGGATGATATGAGTGGGAAGTGCCAGAATCTGTTAGATAACCTGTGAAAAATTCTGCCTTGGGGTTGCAGTTAGAGTTGTCAGGTTTTAAATATTCTCCTCTCTGTCTGTTTTCTACTTTTGCCCTTCTGGGAAAGGATAGAGCTTCCTGCCCTGAAGTTAGTAGCATCTTCCCAATAGATAGGAGTCAGCCTTCCTGGAGCAAATTTGAAAACAGAGATGCCCATATCTTCCTCTCTTGGCCCTCTGTGCCACACTCCACTTAGTCTTGATTCTGAGTTTCTACTATATTGAGGGTGTTAGATGATATGGTTAGGGAGATGGAATATATACAGTAAAAGCTAAAAAGCAAGATGACTGATGTTTATGTAGTGCGAAGTAACATGGCAACAGAAAGAGCTGTCATGTTACTTTTAGTTAGCAGTAACCTTTTATTTAGAAGATCCAGGTTCAAAGTCTAAGTTTTATGTTTATGAGCAAATGTACATTTTTTGCCTTAGTCTACTCACCTATAAAATGGGGATAATCATTTTGACCCTGACTGACTTTCAGGACTGGAGTGAGATTCAAGTGAGATAATACATGAGAAACTTTGAGAAATGCAAATTGAAATACAAACACAGACTGGGTACAGTGGCTCATGCCTATAATCCCAGCACTTCGAGAGGCTGAGGCAGGAGGATTGCTAGAAAGATCCCAGAGTTTGAAACCAGCCTGGGTAACATAGCCAGACCCTGTCTCTAAAAATATGTGAGTGAATGAATATATTATTAACACATGTGGAAAGGGTCTTACTCCATTTTACAGATGAGGAAACAGGCCCAGAGAGATGGAAAAGCTTGCTGAAAGTACCCTGTTTTGTGATGAAACAACCATTTATAGTTTAAGCACAAAATAGAATAACTTTTCTCCTTTTTCTTCCTCCTTCATAGTCTTTGTCTGCTATAGGACTGTTAAGTAGCCCAGAATGCTGTTGACTCCATATAAGTTGCATTTTGGTAGAGTATGAAGAAGTTTAGGGGGTTCATATTTTATCCTAAGGATAGTGTTATAGCAGTATACCATCACCTTATTTATTGGGCTTGGAAAAAGTTTAATACAGTACTGTCTGACAAAAGTATAATGCAAATTGCAAATGTGAAATTTTAAGTTTTCTAGTAGCCACAGAAAAAAGGGAAGTGAAAGGAAACAGGTAAAATTAATAATATATTTTATTTAATACATTGTATCTAAAAGATTCTCATTTCAACATGTAATCAATATAAAACATTATTAATGAAATATTTCACATTCTTTTTTCATACTAAATCTTTGAAATTAGGCATTTGTTTCCCCTCATATCTCACATTTCATTTGCCCTTGCTGTGTATGGCTGATGCTACTATATTGGAAAGTACAGCCCTTCACAAGCTCCATTGTTTTCCTGATTTTGAGTTCTGACTTTCCTTTTTTTTTTTTTTTTTTTTTTTAATATATTTTATTGCATTTTAGGTTTTGGGCTACATGTGAAGAACATGCAGGATTGTTGCTTAGGTACATACATGGCAATGTGGTTTGCTGCCTTCCGACCCATCACGTATATCTGGCATTTCTCCCCATGTTATCCCTCCCCAGCTCCCCACCCCCCCGCTGTCCCTCCCCTTGTTCCCCCTGACAGACCTCAGTGTGTGATGCTTCCCTCCCTGTGTCCATGTTTTCTCATTGTTCAACACCTTCCTGTGAGTGAGAACATGCCGTGTTTGATTTTCTGTTCTTGTATCAGTTTGCTGAGAATGATGGTTTCTAGGTTCATCCATGTTCCTACAAAGAACACAAACTCATCATTTTTTATGGCTGCATAGTATTCCATGGTATATATGTGCCACATTTTCCCTGTCCAGTCTATCATCGATGGACATTTGGTTTGGTTCCAAGTCTTTGCTACTGTAAACAGTACTGCAATGAACATTCGTGTGTGTGTGCCCTTATAATAGAATAATTAGAATAATTTATAATCCTTTGGCTATATACCCAGTAATGGGATTGCTGGGTCAAATGGAATTTCTATTTCTAGGTCCTTGAGGAATCGCCACACTGTCTTCCACAATGGTTGAACTCATTTACACTCCCACCAACAGTGTAAAAGTGTTCCTGTTTCTCCATATCCTCTCCAGCATCTGTTGTCTCCAGATTTCTTAATGATCTTCATTCTAACTGGTGTGAGATGGTATCTCAATGTAGTTTTGATTTGCATTTCTCTAATGACCAGTGATGATGAGCATTTTTTCATATGTTTGATGGCCTCATATATGTCTTCTTTTGAAAAGTGTCTGTTCATATCCTTTGCCCACTTTTGAATGGGTTTGTTTGTTTTTTTCTTGTAAATCTGTTTTAATTCTTTGTAGATTCTGGATATTAGCCCTTTGTCAGATGGGTAGATTGCAAAAATGTTTTCCCATTCTGTTGGTTGCCGGTTCACTCTAATGATTGATTCTTTTGCTGTACAGAAGCTCTGGAGTTTAATTAGATCCCATTTGTCCATTTTGGCTTTTGTGGCCAATGGTTTTGGTGTTTTAGTCATGAAGTACTTACCTATGCCTGTGTCCTGAATGTTTTTGCCTAGGTTTTCTTCTAGGGTTTTTATGGTGTTAGGTCATATGTTTAAGTCTTTAATCCATCTGGAATTAATTTTAATGTAAGTTGTCAGGAAGGGGTCTGTGAAGAAGGTCATTGGTAGCTTGATGGGGATAGCATTGAATCTATAAATTACTTTGGGCAGTATGGCCATTTTCACGATATTGATTCTTCCTAACCATGAACATGGAATGTTTCTCCATCTGTTTGTGTCCTCTCTTATTTCCTTGAGCAGTGCTTTGTAGTTCTCCTTGAAGACATCCTTTGTTAGTTGTATTCCTATGTATTTTATTCTCTTTGTAGCAATTGTGAATGGCAGTTCGTTCTTCATCTGGCTCTCTTTAAGTCTGTTATTGGTGTATAGGAATGCTTGTGATTTCTGCACATTGATTTTGTATCCTGAGACTTTGCTGAAGTTGCTTATCAGTTTCAGGAGATTTGGGGCTGGGACGATGGGTCTTCTAAATGTACAATCATGTCACCTGCAAATAGAGACAATTTGACTTCCTCCTTTCCTAATTAATACCCTTTATTTCTTTTTCTTGCCTGATTGCTCTGGCTAGAACTTCCGATACTATATTGAATAGCAGTGGTGAGAGAGGGCATCCTTGTCTAGTGCCAGATTTCAAAGGGAATGCTTCCAGATTTTGCTCATTCTGTATGATATTGGCTGTGGGTTTGTCATAAATAGCTTTTATTATTTTGAGATACATTCTGTCAATACCTAGTATATTGAGAGTTTTTAGCATAAAGGGCTATTGAATTTTGTCAAAGGCCTTCTCTGCATCTATTGAGATAATCATGTTGTTTTTGTCTTTGGTTCTGCTTATGTGGTGAATTACGTTTATAGACTTGCATATGTTGAACCTGCCTTGCGTCCCTGGGATGAAGCCTACTTGATCATGATGGATAAGCTTTTTGATGTGCTGTTGCAATCGGTTTGCCAGTATTTTATTGAAGATTTCTCCATCTATGTTCATCATGAATATTGGCCTGAAGTTTTCTTTTCTTGTTGAGTCTCTGCTGGGTTTTGGTGTCAGGATGATGTTGGTCTCATAAAATGATTTGGGAAGGATTCCCTCTTTCTGGATTGTTTGGAATAGTTTCAAAAGGAGTGGTACCAGCTCCTCTTTGTGTGTCTGGTAGAATTTGGCTGTGAACCCATCTGGACCTGGGCTTTTGTTGGTTGGTAGGCTGTTAATTGCTGCCTCAACTTCAGCCCTTGTTATTGGTCTGTTGAGGGTTCCTACTTCTTCCTGGTTTAGGCTTGGGAGGGTGCAAGTGTCCAGGAATTTATTCATTTCTTCCAGCTTTACTCGTTTATGTGCATAGAGTTGTTTGTAGTAATCTCTGATGGTGGTTTGTATTTCTGTGGAATTGGTGGTGATATCCCCTTTATCGTTTTTTATTGCATCTATTTGATTATCTCTCTTTTCTGTTTTATTAATCTGGCTAGTGGTCTATTTTGTTGCTCTTTTCAAAAAACCAGCTCCTGGATTTATCGATTTTTTTGAAGTGTTTTTTTGTGTCTCTGTCTCCTTCAGTTCTGCTCTAATCTTAGTTATTTCTTGTCTTCTGCTAGGTTTTGAGTTTTTTTGCTCTTGCTCCTTTAGCTCTTTCAATTTTAATGATAGGGTGTCAATTTTAGATCTTTTCTTGCTTCTCATGTGGGCATTTATTGCTATATATTTTACTCTAGGCACTGCTTTAAATATGACCCAGACATTCTATATATTGTGTCTTTGCTCTCGTTGGTTTTGAAGAACATCTTTATTTCTGCCTTCATTTCATTGTTTATCCAGTCAACATTCAAGAATCAGTTGTTCAGTTTCCATGAAGTTGTGCAGTTCTGAGTAGAGTTCTGGCTTTCTAACCTTCATTCCTGTCCTCACCATATTCTTGTAATAGATCTGCCTATCTTCTTTTTCTTTGGTCCCTAGAGAAGCAGACTTCTTTTCTGCCCATGTGTCAGCTGTCCTTCCTTGGTTAGGTTAAAAAAAAAATCTCAGGGGAGAGAGATCCAAGATGGCTGACTACTAGCAGCTCAGGATTGTAGCTCCCAGAGAAAGCGCACAGAAGAAGAGGACGCCACATTTTTAGAAAAATATTTGTTGCTTATGGATTAAGATTCCCAGCGGAGGAGCCCCACGAGTCACCAGTGCAACTCTTGTGGCCGGCGTGGCGATTCTACCAGCGCTTCGGTGCGGCAGTTCTCGGTGCAGAGTAAACGGGACTAGCTTCCCTTTTGATCGACGTTTGGATCTCCAGGAAGACGAGTAGGGAAGCCAGACCAGAGATCCCCTGAGCAGAAAAGCGCCACGAATCTTAATGCCACAGTTTTAGCCGGTGCAGTGGGTTCCTCAGATTTTGGCATTGGGAATCAACAAGTTGGACGTCCACTCAGAGACCTAAATTGAAAGTAGGTAATTACAGAGATGACAGGTGGATAAAATTACAATGACGGGAAAGAACCAGTGTAAAAAAGCTGAGAATACCCAGAGGCAGAATGCTTCTTCTTCTACAGGGGATCACAGTTCTTCACCATCAAGGGAACAAGATCTGATGGAGAACGAGTGTGCTCCAATAACAGAAATGGGCTTCAGAAGGTGGATGATAAGGAACTTTTTTGAGTTAAAAGAACATGTTCTAGCCCAATGTAAAGAAACTAAGAACCTTGAGAAAAGGTTTGACGAAATCCTAGTGAGAATAGACAATTTAGAAACGAATATAAGGGCATTATTGGAACTGAAGAACACAATAAGAGAACTTCGTGAAGTATGCACAGATATTAACAGTCGAATTCATCAAGCAGAAGAAAGGATATCAGAGGTTGAAGACCTACTTAATGAAATGAAATGATGAGACAAGATTTGAGAACAGAGAGTAAAAAGGAATATGGGACTAGGTGAAAGGACCTAATTTACTATTGATCGGTGTACCTGAATGTCATGAAGAGAATGAATCTAAATTGGAAAATATTTTTCAGGATATTATTCAGGAAAACTTTCCTAACCTAGTAAGGCAGGATAATACTCAACTCCAGGTAATCCAGAGAGCACCACAAAGATATTCCTCAAGTAGACCAACTCCAAGACATATAATTGCTAGATTTATTAGGGTTGAAATAAAGGAGAAAATTTTAAGAGCAGTTAGAGAGAAAGGTTAGATTACCTATAAAGGGAAGCCTATCAGACTCACAGCAGACCTCTCAGCAGAAACCCTACAATCTAGAAGAGAGTGGGGGTCAATATTCAATATCCTTAAAGAAAAGAATTTTCAACCCAGAATTACATATCCTGCCAAACTAAGTTTTAAAAACGAAGGACAAATAAAATTTTTCACGAACAAGCAAGCACTCAGAGA
>PVKP010028571.1:0-29963 GCA_004027715.1 Plecturocebus donacophilus
TCTCTCTCTCTCTCTCTCTCTCTCTCTCTCCCCCCCCCTCTCCTCTCTCTCTCTCTCTCTCTCTTTCTTGTGAGATAGGGTTCTCTGACTCTGTCACCCAGACGACTAGAGTGCAGTGGCATGACCACTGCTCACTGCAGCCTCCCTCTCTCAGCTCAAGTGATCCTCCTGCCTCTGTCTCCCAAGTAGCTGGGACGACTTGGGACTATTGGGATTCCAGGCACATGCTGCCATGCTTGGATTTATTTTATTTTACTTTTAGTAGAGAAGAGGTCTCACTCACTCTGCTGTCCAGGCTGGTCTCAAACTCCCGAGTGCAAATGATCCTCCCACTTGGTCTCTCGAAGTGTGTTGATTGCAGGCATGAGCCACTGTGAACAGCCACAGACTCTGTTTCTAATATAGAAAGTTGATATGATTACTTATTTTATAATGTGAGTATAAGGATTAAGTGTGAAATTATATACGAGCATATTGTAAATGCTCAATAGATGGTAGTCATTATTATTATTACTTTAAATTTGTTTTAATTGATATAAAATGTTGAGAGAAGGAAAGTGAGGCCACTGTGGGATCTGTGCTGGGAGGAATAGAAGATGTTCATCAATGCTGTGGTGATGGCCACGACAGGAGTAGTCCTTTTTGTTGGAACACAGGCTGCTCATCCCTGCACCCCTTGTTAGCTTTCTACTTGCTATTGTCCACCAAATTCTTGCAGCGCTTGAATGCACTCACCCCTGACTGCATAATTCCTTGTGAAATTGCTCGTTACCCAATTCTGCCGTTTCAGCAGCTCACTATCTAATAATGGCACATTCGCAGGTGAAGTGATAAATCATATTTTAAAACTCCTAACAGTTGCAAGAATGACAAGATGATGAAAACAAAGAAGCACATTCCAGTCCAAAATTAAAATCTACAAAGCTATTGTGCTGTCTGGTCTTGTGTATGGAAATGACATCTACCATTACCACATTCAATTATGAGACAAATTCTATCGGCCTGTTTTAGTACCACACTTCACACCAGATGGTAGGGCATAGTTCCCCACAATGAGGTCCCAGGTCTCATGCCATCCTGAGAAGTTTAAACCATCCTACATGAAAGTCAACTCCCCAGGGTTGAAAAGGAGTGGGGCACATGGCAGGCAGATGAAACCCTATGAGGGTCCCCTGTAGCACAGCCTGAAGCAATGTAACATCACAGTGGATAGCTGGAAAACATCTGCAGGTGAATGGGTATTCTGGACAGTAATCAGGGATGGCTCGGCTCATTTTGAGCTTAGCTCTTGTCATATCCTGGAGACAAACTGGCAGGAGCAGATGCAACAGCAGCCACAAGAGAACACTGGATATTGATGATTATCATAATTACACAGAATATTGCTACATAGCACTTTTGTGCATGCATTTCTGATCCTCATCACAGTTGTGCAAGAAAGGTAGGGTTCCTTCTATTAAACCAATTTTGAGGATAAAGAAACGGATGGATAGAGAGGCAAGTGACAAGCTCAATAGCACGCAGACAGTAAAGGTTGATGTGTAAGCAGAGACAGATACAAATTTTTAGGAATCTGAAGCTCATAAAAATTTCAGTCATTTTTTTTTAAAAACAATAGTGTAATACCAGGATGTATAATAAGGGGATATCAAAGAAGCCTGTCTCAGGGAAGGTTCTTAAAGCTTTAACTTTATTATATTCAGGATATATACATTCTCTGCATATTGATTTTTAAACCTGGTGGTTTTCCCAAGGGTGGAAGTGTCAGTATCAGAGCTTAAATTATGAGAGGAAAGATTTTGTTGTTTTGTTTTATTTGAAGTGAAGGACTTTTTTTGCCATACCTTACTGCTCTTTTTATTAGACAATCTGGCAAATTGGCCTGAATTCTTATTTTAATCTATAGAGAGGGGAGGATTTTAGAAAACGTGGAGATTATAATACTACTGATTCTCTCCTGATCTTATAGTATACCTATGATTAACAACACATAGGAAGCAAACATGGCAATTGGAAAATGAATATTGGCAAAAAAAACAGGGAAGCAGACACTTCTGGTTGTCTGTCTGCCAGGAATTGTCTTTGTTCTCACTGGCAGGGCCTCAGGTTTGATCTGGTGTTTCCATCTCTGCTCCACAAGATTTAGGGGAGAACGATCCTCTCACTAGCTCTAGGGTAAAGCCCTATTTGTGTTATCCTATTGCCTTAACAATAACTGCTTTCTAAAATGATGCTTGACCTCTTTTTTGCTGGTGAAATTTGAAGACAAGTCTGATGAGGGGACTACTTCATAAGGTTAAGATGGCATTTTCCATTCCTGCCCCATCCCTTGGAATTAGGTCTACATATGTGACCTAGGATTATAGCAGCTGCCTGTCAACCATAATAGAGAATCAAATGCACAGTGCTTATATCAGACAGTGGAAATATGAAGGAACTTGGGTCCTAAAGGACATGGCTGACTTGGAGAATGAACAAGTCTTATAGCTTCCTTACCTTGGGACTTTCTGTTTTATGAGCTAAGACCTTTTTCTTAGTAGGGAGTGTTGGCAATCTGTAGCTGAATGTCTTTACTGTTACAAATACTAGCAGCAGTAAACCAGGGAGATGGTTAATGGGTACAAAAGAATTGTTAGAAAGAATGACTAAGACCTCGTATTTGATAGCACCACAGGGTGAGTGTATTGAATAACAATTCAATTGTACATTCAAAAATAACTAAAAGTGTATAATTGGATGACTTGTAACACAAAGGATAAAATGCTTGAAGTGATGAGTATCTCATCTACTCTGATGTAATTATTACACACTGTATGCCTGTGTCAATATACTCTATAAATATATATACCTACTATGTACCCACAGAAATTAAAAAATAATGACAGCAATGGACCAAAAGTTCTAAGCTGCACAGGAAAAGCTGAAAGTCTGGGAGATAAATGATAAAAACAAAGGTGGGGGTTGAATGAGATCTAAGACCAGGATGTTTTGGTAACTTTTGGTGTCCTGACATTAGGTATAAGAAGAAAAAGAAAGTTAGAAAACCAAGCTGTTAGACATTTGAGAGAGACCTGAGAGACTATGTTTTAGAGCGTCAACCTGCCCCCAGTTTTTGTCAAGGTTCATGGTATGTGGACAATAGAAGACAAAGCTGCAATAGAGGAGATTAAGTTTATTATAAACTTTTTTTTTTTTTTTTTTAAAGCTGTAACTTTGCATGCTTCATCTAGTTGTTGAGCTAGCCCAAGATGTTGGCCCAATTTGGGAGGTCATGGGGAGGATGTTTGAGAATGAATTATCCAAATTCTGATTCAACAAAGGAGGTGGCTGAAAGTTATGAAATGGCATAGCCAACTGTATGTATGAATGACTTGAGCTATAAAGAGGGGACAGTTTTTGTTTAGTTTTGTTTTGTTTTGTCAGAAGTATAGATTAATGAACCAAAAGTCTCTGTGAGATCAAGAAGAAATGTTAGCACTCCTAGCACTGGAAAACGGAAGCAGTGAGAGTCGCCCCATGTTCTCTTAAGTTAATCAGATTTTACTTAAGACAAAAGGTATGAAGAGTTGGAAAGAGATTGAAGGTAAAGAGTAGATCGTTCATAATTTCTCCTAACGTAGGAAAAACAGCACATACAGGATTTCTGAGACTATAAAATAACACTTATCATTTATATTTTAAAGGTATTATTTATTTTTGTTATGTGTGGATATATAATTTATGCTGCTCAAAATGTCAGTCGCAAATTATTACTGAAAGTGAATCTATTACTTCTTTATTCCAAAGTGCTGCGAGATTATGGAAAAGTCCTCATTCTTAATCATTAGAAGATTGTTCATACTTGAACCCTAATTTCATTTGTAAATTTGAGCCAAAAGTTGAAGTCAGGTCCACATTAATGCTTTTGAAATGAGAATGCAATTATCAATATCAATATCTTAGCTTTATTTTTTCCCTTATTTTTCTTCATTAAAAGTGATAATCTTACTTTTATTCATTCTCTTCCCCTGAGGCACAAAACCAGTGATGACTTGTTGAATTTTAGTTATGGGTAGTATATATCTCTAGATTTGCCAAAATCAGTCTGCACTTATTAGAAACAGATTTTAGTGCTGAATTTAGACCTACTAAGTAGGCTTATTATTTTGCATAACAATACTGATCTTTCATATCTTAGTGCTTGGCCCAGCCTATATGAGATTAGTGAAATGAGTTAATTCATAATTCTTTTTCTCTTAGTTTTGGGGGTAATTTTCTACCCTACTGACTCCAACTAGTTATGGTATTATTAAGCTTGTTTAGTGTGCAATCTAATTCTCACTACGATGTATTTGTAGAATTATGAAATTATACTACATTAGAGATATAATTTTTCGAATTTATCAATTTTGATATTTTATAAATTTTGAATTTAATTTTAACTGTGTCAGTTTTGCCAATTTGAATAAGAAGCTCTAATATTTGTAATTATAGACCTAAATGTTCTAGAGACTTCAATTGCATTTTTTAAAAAAACAAAACAAAACTAAATACCATTAAAATATGGTAAACTACTAGATATTTGGAATTACTTCAAATTGTAAAAGTGATAGGGCTGTTTTTAGAGGAAGTTAATATATAAATGCCCCTTGGAAAATAAGCAATATAATTGATTTCAAAGTGGGGAGCTAAATTTTGATATCACAGACTTTATTATTTTATTTGGCAATACTGAATATTCTAGGTCCTAAGAGGAATCTTTTTTTTTTCTTGTGAAGAAGAGGAGTCTAACTCTGTGCCCAAGTTTAAGTGCAATGGCGTGATCATAGCTCACTGCTGCCTCTAACTTCTGACTGGGATCAAGTGATCCTCTTACTTGTGTAGCTGGGTCTACCAGGTGTACAATGCTACATGGGATTTTTTTTTGTTTTTGGAGAGACAGATTCTCATTTTGTTGTCCAGACTGGTCTCAAACTCCTGGCTTCTGGCTTAAGTGATCCCCCTACCTTGGTCTCCCAAAGTGTTGGATACAGGCATGAGCCACCGCACCTGGCCAGAGTGGTCTTTTCCATTTTAATTTTTAAACTTGCTCTGATACTGTACATGTGTCAACTAGGTAAAATCACATAGGGGTCATAGTTTGTTTTATGTGAAATTTTTACTTACCACACCAGACACAAGAGAAAACCCATGAAAGTGAAAGTACTTATGGTTATCATGTACCCTGGATGAACTCATTCTCTTTAATAAATCATCAACATCTTGCTTCTGAAAATTAGTATGGCATAACAAAAAATTCTGATTTACTTTAAATACACAAATAGTACTTGGATTTCACTATGTTAAATGCTGCTTTTTATGTTCTAAATCACATAAATACTATAACATTATGAATAGTTATATTATTAGTACAACGATCTTGAAATATTGGTCTATGCCTACACAAATACTAATTCGTTTTATTATAGATTACACAATTAAACAGTCAAGTATTTTAATAATTTAGGACAGTGATTCTAGAGTATGCTTTTTGGCTATGCATCATCAATATTACCTGGGAACTTGTTAAGAATCACATTCTCAGGTCCTACACTAACATAACTGAATCAAAAACCTGCAGTTGGGGCCCAGCAGTCTGTGTTTCATCAAAGCCATCTAGGTGATCCTGCTATGAATTGAAGTTGGAAAACCACTAGTTTAGAAGGTCCAGCCCTGGAGTTGCATACAACTAAGTTTGAATCCTGGCTTGTTGACATTAATTGTCATTTTGAGTGAGTTTCTTACCTTCTTTAAGGCGTGGATTTCACACTTGTAAAATGGTAAAATGATATATTAGTCCATTTTAATACTGCTTTGAAGAAATACCTAAGACTAGGTAATTTATAAAGTAAAAGAGATTTAATGGACTCACAGTTCCACATGACTAGGAGGCCTCACAATCATGGTGGAAGGCAAAGGAGGAGCAAAGGTACGTGTTACATGACAGCAGGCAAGAGAGCACATGCAGGGGAACTGCCTGTATAAAACCATCAGATATCATGAGAGTTATTCACTATCATTAGTGAATGTGAACAGCATGGGAAAAACCCAACCCCATGATTTGATTACCTCCCACCAGGTCCCTCCCACAACATATGGAGATTATGGGAGCTACAATTCAAGATGAGATTTGGGCGAGGGGACATCCAAACCATATCAAATGATAATACCTGAATCGTGAGGAGAGCCACGAGGATTAAACAAAATAATAATAATAAGAAATATGTATAATAGCATCATCCACACATGTACTAAGCACTCAATTAGTGATGATTTTAAAAGAGCATCAAGTAATAGTTCTTGAAATTTACTGAAACTTGTATTATCAAGTACTTTTTCATAAATGTATTTTCTGGTATTTATTGCTCATATTAAATTTGGTTACATAATATAAGTAGCCATAGTAATAAGAAGTCACTTTTTTTAAAGACACTTGAAAATCAAACTTTTGTGACAGAAACTTTTATTGATCTTATTTTCAAAAGAATATAAGGGTAGCAGAGAAAATAGGTAGAAGTCATGGAATGAATTTCAAACCCAGAAGTCTGACTATAGGACTTCTGATCTTGTGTATTTTTTTTACTAATTTTGTGTTTTTCAAAATAAAGGTAGTTCACATTAATTTATAGACTCTTGATGAATTGAAAGTTTTATAATAACAACTAGTGGTTTTCATTGGTACCTTAGAAATATTGATTCTGATTTTGATTTAGCAAATTCACCTGCTAAAAATCACAGCCCTCTTTGGACTGCTGCTTGTTGTGAACTGTAGTGAGCTAAGAAGAAAGCTAAATAATATATCCATGATTTGAAGAAGGCATTTATATATCCACAATAACTTGCAAAACAAAGCTAACTGAATGCAAGTACACAAAGGATAACTATGCACCATTATATTATTCTACTACAATGAAAACGTACGGTGGACAGATGTGGGAATTGCTAGGAGAAGAAATTGTAAGAATAATTGGAATCATGTGAGTCTTGAACCAGCATTTAAGAGGGAAGGCACTAATAAGTGAGGAAAGATTGTATTTATCTTCAAGTAAGAAGGAATTGAATCATAGCCAGAATTTGTAAGGAGATTTGTCTGCTTGGCAAGTATACAAGACAGGTATGTATGAGGAGTAGTAGGAATAAGAAGGCAAAAACAGTGAAAAAGAAAAATCAGATAAGCAGCCTACAGTTTAGTGTTTTGAAGGCAGTGAAGTAGTAAAATAATAAATGATAGCTATTTTGTATGGGTAGATAGTAAGTGGAGAGCTCAGAGCCTTACAAAGAGAGACTGTCCAATTTACAGAGGGTTAAGATCCCCACTACACTAAAGTTTTCAAAATGAAAGGGGATGAATACAAAAACTAAAGAAAAAGACTCAGGAGAGTATGTTAATTGTTTTACAGATTTAAAGGATGAGTCATTTACCTTCCTTAACAGTGAGTTCATTGAAAGGTGTTCATAATGCACCTCGCTTTAAAATAGGATTATAATCTTAGACTTTATATCGATGGAGTTGATGCAAAAGCACTCTTTTTTCTAGGCAGTCATATCTCTGAGCACAGCTTGGCAAGTGGAAGTCAAGTTACATTTCAGACCCACTTGCCTTTGTACAGTGAATAAGCTGTGCAAACTGACATGGTACACAATATGCTGCATGTACTTGTGCAGTGAATAACCTGTGCAGCTGTACGTGATGGTCCTGCTTTAGTAATGCTTTTTGTGTTGTAGAATGGGAAGAGAAGTTCGTAATCATCTAGATGAGCATGTTCACATGACAGACGAGAAAATAAAGCCCAGGGACAAGAAAAAAACTTTTCTATGTTATTGAATTAGTAACCCTGATAGTTGCAAATGTCTAATAATATTTAATATTACTCTATTAAAGAATGAAGATATAACAATAAATTAATATCCAGGACCAATTTTGATGTATAGAAAATAAGTTTCATAAGATTTTTATTGCTACTATTCTTTGGACAAATACAATATACATTTATTTTATTCCATGTACCATAAGAACTTTAACATTACTTAAAGAACATGTCTGTTTTTTAAATTTACTTTTAAGTTCATTGTTAACATTTCCTAGATTAATTATATACATTGTCATTATCATTTAGTAATTTACAGGCATATGGTAACCATGCATTCTATATCTATACCAAGACAGTATTATGGGCTTTTTAAAGCCATAAAGCCAAACATCCTGAACCAGAAGTTGAATTGATACCCACTGGAGCCCAAGACATGTGCTCTTAAACATTTGTCTGTACTAATTTCTTATTCATTAGATAACCAAAGCCCTTATGAATAACTTCCTATTAAGTGTTTTAGAATATGCCACACATGATATTTTGAGTTTTTATGGTTAATATTATTTAATTATAACAGTTAATAATTATTATTATTCCTATTCTATAGATTAAAGCATTGAGTATTAAGAATGTAGTTTGATAACAGTCTCAACCTCAAATAACCAACATTAAAACTATTATTATATGACTAGTTATTAATGTTTTGGTTATAATTGTGATATACTGATATGCTTTCCTCTGTAAGGTAACATATTTAAGGAATTATAAATCTATTATTTAAAATGTCTTTTTTTCTGCTTAGCTACTTACGTACCATTTCCTAACAATCACTTTTACCTTAGATGCTTAAAAACCTATTAGTTCAAAGACACTTAATATTTCATAGAGTCATAATAATGTTTTATGTTTCTCAAGTTTCACTACATTTAAACATTGAGAAGTAATGCATTATTCATAACAACATTCTGCTCCTTGGATAGTGAAGTGTAATTCAGCATGATTTAGTCTGCAATCAGACATCCTGGTTCACCAATAGAAGCCACTTCGGCATTGTTTAAGGAGTGCAAAAAGCAACCTTGGGAGATGTGATTTACACCAGTGGTTTGGTTATTAACTAGTTGTGTGACCTAAGGTGAAACACTTTACTTCTATGAATTTGCTTCCCCATATGTAGAGAGAGGAATTTATCTCTTCCAGCACTGTTATTCCACAAGTCTGAAATTTTCCTGAAGTTAGAATCTTACAAAATGCCATAGAACCTACGTATGGTAAATGTAGTTTAATCTTTGATTAAAATAGTGTTTTAGAATCTTGAATTTCCTTAGCATCACTATTATGATAATAATGTATCATTAGGTAAAAGATATGTATACTTGCTACTAATAGTAAATTCATCTTACTAGAAAGAAAATTAAATTGATTGTAATAGATGAAATCCTTAGTCTGTGGTAACTGTTGAGCTGCTTTTGTTTGTTTTAATAATGGCTAGTTTTGCTTTGGTCTTCTTTGTAACAAGAAACACCAATTGACTTTTTTTAAAAAAATGTATTGTTCCAATATGTACACGTGGACATAGGGTGTGAAATGATAGATAACAGAGACTCAGAGGAGGTGGATGATGGGAAATAACTGAATGGGTACAATGTATGTTAATGGGTGAGGGATATACTAAAAGCCCGAACTTTACCACTATGCAATATATCCACATAAGAAAATTACACTTGTACTCCTTACATTTACACAAAGGAAAACCAAAAATAAATTTTAAGAAGGGAAATAAACAAAAATCTATTATTCCTTTGTCCCTTAGTCATGAATTAATTTTTTCATTGTTATTTTCACAATGCCTATATGATTGCCCGGTACATAGAAATCAGTACATATTTATGGAAAAACTGAATGAGTTTATTCCACAGGCATACATTAAAACACTATTCTATACCAAGCTCAGTGTAAAACAGTGGAAAAATATAAAGATGAAACAGTCAAATTTAGTCTTTGAGGATCTCAATATTTAATGAAGACAAACAAACATGTATGATAATTGCAGTATAAAGTGATGAATGTTCTAGTAGACATTTAATAATCCTAGAATATGTGAGAAAGGATTGTTTTGTCCTTTGCAAATTTAATGAAGGTTTAAAACATAGAAAAGAAAAAAAATGGTGTTTATAGATGGAGGAAAGCCAATGTGAACAGGGAACTGGAGGATTTTGATACGAGGGAAAATATTTCAGCATAGGATATGGAAAGGACTGGGGAGAAATCAGGTTGCAGAGTTTGAAGAGAAACTAAAGGTGCTTGGAAGCCACATTAAGAATTTCAACTTATGAGCCAGGCAGGGTGGCTGATGCCTGTAATCACAGCACTGTGGGAGGCCAGGGTGGGCAACTCACATGAGCCCAGGAGTTTGAGACCAGCCTGGCCAACATAGTGAAACTCCCTCTCTACAAAAAATACAGTAATTAGCCAGGTGTGGTGGTGGGTGCCTATAATCCCAGCTATAGCTATTCGGGAGGCTGAGTCAGGAGAATCGCTTGGACTTGGGAGGGAGAGGTTACAATGAGCTGAGATCACACTACTGCACTCCATCCTGGACACTCTGTCTCAAAAACAAAACAAAACAAACAGAAAAGAATTTTGACTTAATTTTAATGAGTTATTTAGTTAAACAATGAACTTGAAATTAAGCAAGACAACTTGGAGTTAATATGCATTTTAGAACAAGAAAATGACAAGTTCATATTAAGTTTTCAGAAGATAACTAAAGTGGAATAATTACTCGGCCCAACAAAATGAGCAGGCTAGATGAGAAAAGAGCAGAGGCACTGAACGATAATGACCTGCTTTTTACAGCAAAGAATTTTAGACTTTTTGGTTGTTTCATACCTACTTACTGCACGTACACTATAATTTTTGTAAGAGTTTTTGTTTACTATATACTACTCTATACCAATGAAAAAGTATTGTGTATATTTTAAACACCATAAATGATTGTGTTAAAATTTTAAGCACTAAGATTAAAAATACATATTGTTAAAATTTCTATTAGAATCTTATGCTGGTGGATTGTTTTCTATAGCCCTGGAATGTCATTCACTTATTTTAGATATTATTAGTCTAGAAGAGTTGCTCTCAACCTTCTCCGTATATTGGAATCACCAGCTGCCTTTCAAAACAATTATTTGTGAATCTAGACTGGAGACTTGGACATTTAAATTTTTCTATCTCCCCGGGGGATTTCAGTGTGCAGTCAAGGACAAGAACTACTTAAAGGGATTAGAGAGATGATTTTAACCTATGAGCACAGAGTAAACAAGGGAGAGGAGTGGTATCTTATGTTAGAATCACATGGAAAACTGTCAAACTACACCCAATGATTTACTCCTCTGTACCCAGTTGGGGGTATAGTATGTGCTTTGAGGCAACCTAGATGGAATTAAATGTTAGAGTTAATCTAGATGAAGAAGTTGGCTAGTATCTAATTTAACATGTGAAGCTGGGGTCAGAGAGAAGATGACTGGTTTAGGAGAAAATTGTGTGATAAATCTAATTGGCTGATAGAGCAAGAGAATTCCAGATTGACTCTAGGGTGTTCTGGCTTACTTATTTATATATACTGAGAGATGAAATGCATAAGTATGAAAAGTGGTTACTGTGCTGTGCTGTTGTTGGTTTAGAGTAGTGTTGCTGAAATCCATGTGTATTTGGGGTTCAAATATACGAGGCATCCAAGTGTTTATGTACCAAGGAAGTGAGAACTATTTGTTTAGGATTTGGGAGAAATCAATCTGGGCTGGGATTATAGATCTTGGGAACTCCTACATAAAGACATACATAAAGACACAAAGACACATATAAAGACACTCCTACATAAAGACAGTGGCTAACATCGTGGGGTTGAATAATATCATTAAGTTAGAAACAATATTCCACATAAAAAGAAGCAGGGGTGAGTTAGAGAACCTAAAAAATCATAATAAAAAATGTGGAGAAAAATCCAGTTAAGAAGACAGACTAGGAACCGCTGGAGATAAGGGAGGAAAAGCAGCAGAAATGAATGTGGTAAGCACCAAAAGAGACTAGAATTGCCTAGAAGCGAGTCAACAGTAATGAATTCTGCACAGCAATCAGGAGATACAAAGCCTGAAAATAGGCTTCCTGATCAGAACAATTAGGAGATTTGTAAAAGCTGATGTGAAAAGAGTTTCAATAGGGTGAGCAAATAAATTGAGGCAATCTGTGTCAAATTTAAAATGGTTTTGGTAGTAGAGGAAGGAGTACAATAAAAAAGTACCACCAGGGAAAGTTTGAGGGCATAGTAGGAGAGAGAAGGGCATGCATGTTTTTGGAATGGAAGAAACTGTAGAAATACAAAAATGGCACCATGCAAAATCAAACTTGTGCCTTGCTGTAACTGAGCCCAGATTATTTACAAAAGTTAGTATTTTTTTAATTGGCTAAGGTGTTTTAAATTTTGGAAATTGTGTCTTATTTTAATATGCTGCTTTAACATGTAGCTGTTGCACACAATCTCAGTTATAAGTCAATAACATATGTGAAAAAATTTTCAATACAAAGTAAGCCAAACTTTTTTGTTTTGGCTCTTCTTTTAAATTAAGTGCTGTTAAATAAAAATACAAAAGAGGATGAGGTATGTGCTCAAACAGTGGGTGTGATTTTGATTTCTTTACAACCATTCCACATGACTTTCAACTACAAACAAATATGAAGAATGCCAGTTTACATTATATCTATCAGATTCAATAGTAATCATGATAGGAAAAATGATGTGGTACCAGATGGCATTGGTTGTATGTATACCCTAAGGAAATTGTGAAACAGGCAAAGTACATCTTCATGGGCCTATACTTCTGTTTCAGCATGTCCTTCGTGTCTTGTTTCGAAATCCTCTTTAAATTGACCTTCTTTGAACTTTCGTTTCTGGTCATCAGAAGTTAATGTTTGTGAGTGGAATCAATTAAGTTAGCTATTTACGTTCAGATATTATTGATACTTGCTTTAATTAGTAGCCAAGGTGTCTGTTCTTATAATTTATCTGTATCCTAATTGGGTTAGCATATGTCAGAAGTTTGCTATTCAATTTGGTATGAACTATCCGCTTAAGTATAGTCTCTTGGGGGTCCAGTTTGATTTAACCAAACACCCAATGGAGTTAATAATAGTGGTAATTATTATAGAGACGACACCCACAAACTTTTCTTAAGCAGAAAATGCAACTATATTATTAACCATGATAGCTAATACTCCTAGCTGTTATTCAGTATACTGGGCACCTTTTTAAGTGTGTCACATATAATTTACTTAATTTGTACAGTAATTCTCTGATAAAGTTTTATTTGTCCCAATTTTATTATTATCATAATTTTTTTTTTTTAGACAGAATTTTGCTTTTGTTGCCCAGGCTGTAGTGCAATGGTGCGATCTCAGCTCACTGCAACTTCTCAAGTGATTCTCCTGCCTCAGACTCTTAAGTAGCTAGGATTACAGGCATGCGCCTCCACGCTCAGCTAATTTTGTATTTTTAGTAGAGACAAGGTTTCTCCATGTTGGTCAGACTTGTCTTGAACTCCTGACTTCAGGTGATCCATCCATTGCAGCCTCCCAAAGTGCTGGGATTAGAGGTGTGAGCCACCAGGCTCAGCCTATCCTTCTTTTATATATGAAGAAATTCAAGCACAAAACAGTTCAGCAACTTGTTTTGATACAAAGCCAGATACTAAGTAAATGGCAGCTAAGTTTTTACCCAGGCAGTCTGACTCCAGTGTCCCTCCTGTTAAACATGGTAGTATTCAGATTTCTACACTCTAATATACATTAAATTGCACAGGAATTTTACCTAGTGAATGTAGTTCTTGCCAGTAATAATGAAATTATTTGTTATTTATAGAATCATATTGAAGGCCACTAAAGGGAAATTCCTCATTGAAACTCTATTAAAGAATTTTGGCTGGGTGGGGTAGCTCATGCCTGTAATCCCAGCACTTTGGGAGGCCGAGGCAGGAGAATCACTTGAACCTGGGAGGTGGAGGTTGCAGTGAGCTAAGATCGTGCCATTGCACTCCAACCTGGGCAACAAGAATAAAACTCTCTCTCTCAAAGAAAAAAAGAAAAAAGAATTTCTTCCCCAAGTGTCTGATGGGAGATTTGAGGTTCATTCAGTTAGTCATTTTTTGAACACTACTTATTGAGTGTCTACTATTCCCTTAACTAGGCTTTGTGCTTTTGACAAAAATCTTTCTTGGAACCCATAGAAGGGTGGGGAAAAGAAACAATGAAAAATAAATATAGCGTGTCGTATATTACAATTAACTATAAAAATATAATTCTGAACCTATAAGCATGCTTTATATTTAGAATGATAGAATTGTGCATACCTGGAAAGCTTATATAAGTAGTGAGTCCTGCACTTGCCTACTCCCTCAGTCCTGTGAAATAATTTGCTGAGATCAACTACTGAGAGCACTGGTCAGTCAGAGTCTGTCCACAGACCTTAGCAGAAACTGACTAAAGCAATAGCTAAGGCAACTGAGAGAAAAGGAGTTTTCAATCAAGGGGCAAAAATGGTTCCCAGACAATAATCCTGCTATACACAACAAAGCAGAACTTGGGTAGAAGTCTTAAGCATCATGAACAAACACCAAAGAAATTAAGGCAAGCTTGTTAGAGAGAAAAGTTCTGAATGCTTTAAAGCGTGTATATTTTTATTCAGCAAGTTGAAGAAAGATCTTTGCACATATTTAAAGACAGGTGTCATTGCTTCTTTTTCTGTAATTTTGCCTCTTTGTATAGCATAGTGACTAAATTACTGGATGTTGAGTGAATTGTTATTGCAAAGTCAATAACTGCAGTCCTTTAGTGCATGCTTTGAAAGTCTTACTAATCTCATTTTGTTTCAATTATTTGACTTATTTTTAAATTAAATACACTAGAAGTATATTTAATAGAATAAAATGTATTATATAAATAGAAATGAGTGTAGAAAAGCATTTTTCTTATTTTGTTTGGTTATCTGGAAATGAACATCTGTACCTTCAGCCTTGCTGCAATTTTCTACCCTAACAATTACACACATGAGCTAGTGGGATATAATTGGCCAAGGTTTGTGTTCATCTAGGTAATTTAGTGGAAAAAACTCCTATTACATTAAGCTGGCCAGAAGATAGAATTTCACTGGATGGTTTACCAGTTGATTGGCTTTGTTTTATCATGGGTGCAAACTGACATCTTCTACAAGAGAATATGTGCACATAATGCATTTCTTCAAAGTGTAAAAGTCAGACATGTCAAATCTACTAAATGTAAGAGTTTTCAGGAAAATTGGAAAAAGTCCATTTTTCAATTAATGGAAGTTATAAGTAAAATTAAAGTTTTATGATATGCTTTGAAGAGTATTATTAATTTACCAGTGGATATTTAATTAATATATATTTGGTAGAAACCTATTAAATGAAAAAAATTAAATATGTTTTGAAGTCTTTTATAATAAGCAAGGTGACTAAAAGATCATTTCTGAGTATTTTTATTTACACAGTAAATAGAGTCACATTAGAGACGATTGGTATTAATGATTGTTGCTTTTAAGTATTTTTCTGAAAAAGAGACAATTTGAACAGCTTATTCCTTTTGTTGTTTGCTTTGTAACATATAAATATTCTTTTACAATATGAAAGTTAAAGTGAGTTTCCCCTGATACTTTCAAGTGGTAGATTTTTTTTCAATGAAAAGTTTTAGCAAATATCTTTGTTGCAGTATAGAATAAAACATTTAAAGGAGTTTTCAATGTAAGCCTAGCTTGAAGGATCATGACTCTTGAAAACATTAAAGATGGTGGGAAAACTTAAATTGTGCAATTATTTTACATTATTGCAGTTTTTGTGGTCATGTGTAGTATAATAGCTGAACTAAATGAATACTAAAAGAATAAATGAAAAGCACTAGGCTGAGGATTTTCATATATCCTGCTTAGGTTCTCATCTGCCACATGCTGTCAACTATTCTTTGGGCAAAATTCTTCAATTAGAAAATGATAAGAAAAGGAGTGCATGTCCCAAGATTGTTTCAGGGATTAAATTAGATGATTTTGTTTATTCAAAAAGTATCTATTAGGCTACTTACTCTGAAGGAAACAGTAACAGAGCCAAGGTATCCAGAGATAAACAAGATATTGGCACTTAGTAGAGATACAAGAATGCAAAGGAGACTTAATATTAAAGCAAGTCAGTCCTAAAACTAATATAATGGGTAATATAGTCAGCCATCAACATTTTTGTGCACCCACTGGGTACCAGATACAGTTTGCTATATATGGGTGAATAGAGGGAGGAAGATGTAATTAATGAAAAAGGATGAGTTTGGGGGATTGTCTAGCACACGGCACAGTGTAGAGTAAGTCAGTGTAAAAAAATTATGGAGTGTTAATATTATGATAATTTTAAATTATTTTATTCTGAAAATATATATTCCTTTAAGGTGATGTTTTAAAAATTATCAAAATCTTAGATGATTTATAGTATGGATTTTTAAATCTCTTTGAGGCAACAGTTTAATATTTTAAAATATAAATGAGTAGAATGAATGCAGTTCTGTATGTTGATGTAAGAAATTTCAACTCAATGTCTTCTAAGCCATTTTTAAAGAAAGAACTCAATTTTAAAATGGCATATTAGGATAACAATGCATTCTTTATGTGGTTTTATACTGATTTAATGGGTACTGATTTTAGAATTAAACTGATTGATAGAATTAAATCAATATGGTTTGTATCCTGATTTTTTTTGTACTTGTATATCTCTTTGATTTCCTCCAATAAAATGGGTTAATAATAGTATTAAACTCATATGGTTCTGGTGAGAATTAATGAGGTGAATATATAACCAATCCTTAACCCACTTCTTAACATAGCATGCAATAATAATTGTCAATGTTAGTATTCAAAACATGCACACCTTGAACATAATAACCATTGAGTAAGTGTTAAGTATTACTTTTACTTGGTTATTATTATATGGTACTATGATGATGTACTTTGGAAATATCTAATATAAAACATAATTCTTGCCCTCAGGGTTTCAACAGAGCTCAGTGGTTAAAACTGTGGATTTGACATCAGGCAAACCTAGAATGGAATCCTGGTTCACCCATATAATAAGCAACTGACTTAACCTCTCAAAATGTCAATTTCTTTATTTGTAACATAGTGAAAACTTGTCACCAGTTCTTATGAGGATTAAATGAGATTCAATTCTTAATACAAACCTTCTCCATACTAAATGTCAGGTTTTTACCTGTTTGAATAGAGGTATGAGAAGTAGACTCATACTTCATAACTTACATGTACAGTTACATAATATATGAAAATGGGGTCTATTGTCTGATTGAATATTAAGAAAAAAGAAAATAAGATGATATTTAGTACAATATATACTTCTCTCTTTTATAAAAAGAACATAGGTTCACCTGTAAAAAAGTCAGAAACTTAGAAATATTACAAAGGAGAAAACTGAATCATTGATAATCTCACTACTCAGAAATAACTATGCCTAACACTGTATCATTTCTTTTTGCCTGTTTTCTAGAGATATATATTTTTAGTTATGTCCATTTACAAAATTAGAAACATATATATTGACCTTCCCCAATGTACATTACTATGGATTTTATTTCAGGAAGATGTCAATGATGTTCCTCAAATAATTTAGAAAAATTAACAAAATGCAGTTAGCATGGTCAAATGAGTTTGGAAAATATTAGAGCAACAAAATCAAATGGGTTTGTATACTGCAGAACCTCAAATAATCTTTAATATGGTAATGATGATTGTAATCTCCAAAGAGAGATGATAATATTTAGAAATTTCCAGACATAAATGACATTTTTTAAGCAAATGCATATTAGGACTTATTAGGCACTAGTATTTTATGGAACATAGATATGAAAAATTTGTTACATCTATTTATATATGCTTTTTGTCAACATTTTATATTTAGTATTTTATTACTTTATTTTAAAAAGAACATCATACTTAATGCCTAAGTAATATTCCCTTGCAATGTAGTCCTTGTTTTAATAGCAATGTGAAATTCTCACTTTAGAATGAGTAATATGGTTATTGAAAGCTTGAAGTTTAAAAGGACTGGGCCTAAATAAAAAGAAATAAAAGGTGTCCAAATAAGAAAAGATGACATCAAACTATCTCTCTTCATGGATGATATGATTTCATACCTAGAAAACCCTAAAGACCCCACCTAAAACTGATAAATGAATAGCAAAGTTTCAGGATATAAAATTGTTGTACAAAAACTGGTAGCATTTTATACACCAATAACATTCAAGCTGAGTGCCAAATCATGAATGCAATCTCATTTACGATAGCCACTCACACAAAACTATAAAATACCTGGGAATACAGCTAACCAAGGAGATTAAAGAGCCCAATAAGGAGATCCAAAAAACACTACTGAAAGAAATCAGAGATGACACAAACAAATGGGAAAACATTCCATGCTCGTAGATTGAAGACTCAGTATCATTAAAATGGCATACTGCCCCAAAGCAGTGTACAGATTCAACATTATTCCTGTTAAACTACCAATGTCATTCTTCACAGAACTAGAAAGAACTATTCTAAAATTCATGTGGAACTAAAAATTGCCTGAATTCCAAAGCAATACCAAGCAAAAAGAACAAAGCTAGAGGTGTCACATTAACTGACTTCAAACTATACCATAAGGCTATAGTAACCAAAACAGCATGGTACTGTTGGCATAAAAATGGACACATAGACCAATGTGATGGAATAGAGAACCCAGAAATAAAGCCACACACCTACAGCCATCTAATCTTTGACAAAGTTAATAAAAATAAGCAATGGTAATGAACTCCCTATTCAATAAATGGTGGTGGGATAACAGGCTAGCCATATGCAAAATGAAACTGAACCCCTACCTTTTACCATATACAAAACTAACTCAAGGTGGATTGCAGATTTTTTTTTCTTTATGCCATGGGGTCTTGTTTTGTCACCCAGGCCAGACTGCAGTGGTGTGATCACGGCTCACTGCAGCCTCAACCACCTGTGTTCAAGTGATCTCTCACTTCAGCATCCCAAGTAGCTGGGACCACAGGTGGGAGCCATCATTCCCAGCTTTTTTTTTTTTTTAATTTATAGAGACAAGGTCTTACTCTGTTGCCCAGGTAGGTCTTGAGTCACTGGGTTCAAATGATCTTACAGCCTTGGCCTCCCAAAGTGCTGCAATTACAGGTATGAGGCACCACACCTGGCTGGATTAAAGATTTAAATATAAAATCTCAAAGTATAAGAATACCAGAGGAAAACCTATGATACACTATTCTGGGTATTGTCTTTGGAAAAGAACTTATGACTACATCCTGAAAATCAAGTGCAACAGAAAAAAAAAATTAACAAGTGGAGCCTCATTAAACTAAAGAGCTTCTGTACAGCAAAAGAAATTATCAGCAGAGTAAACAGACACCTACAGAATGGGAGAATATATTTTCACTGTGCATCTGACAAAGGTCTTATATTCAGAATCTATAAGGAGCTTAACCAAGTGAACAAGCAGAAAGCAAATAATCTTACTACAAAATGTGCAAAGGACATGAACAGACGCTGCTCCAGAGAAAAAATATAAGCAGCCAACAAACATGTGAAAAATGCTCCACATAATTAATCCTCAGAGAAACACCAATCAAAACCACAATGAGATACCATCTCACACCAGTCAGAATGGCTATTATCAAAAAGTCAGAAACAACAGATACTGGTGAGGTTGCAGAAAAAAGGGAATCCCAAGAGTCTGGGATTTTGTTAAATGACCCAACCTAAGAATAATTGGTGTACCTGAGGAAGAAGAGAAATCTAAAAGCCTGGAAATAATATTTAGGGGAATAATCGAGGAAAACTTATCTGGCCTTGCAAAAGACCTAGACATCCAAATACAAGAAGCATAAAGAATACCTGGGAAATTCATCACAAAAAGATTTTCACCTAATTGTCATTAGGTTATCCAAAGTTAAGACAAAGGAAAGAGCTGTGAGACAGAAGCACTAGGTAATGTATAAAGGAAAGCCTATCAGATTAACAGCAGATTTATCAGAAAAACCTCTACAAGCTAGGAGGGACTGGGGACCTATCTTAAGCCTCCTCAAACAAAACAATTATCATCCAAGAATTTTGTATCCAATGAAACTAAGCATCATGTATGAAGGAAAGATACAGTCATTTTCAGACAAACACTGAGAGAATTCACCATTACCAAATCACCACTATGAGAAGTGCTTAAAGGAGCTCTAAATCTTGAAACAAATCCTGGAAACACATAAAAACTGACCCTTTTTAAAGCATAAATCACACAGGACCTGTAAAACAAAAATGCAATTTAAAAAGTGAAAACAAAAACAAAAAAATGCAATTTAAAAAGCCACAGAATGTTTAAGACCTCACCAACCAACTATCTTTTAACTTCAGGGGACTCACTAACAAATACGGACTCACATAAACTTAAACTGTAATGGGTGGAAAAAGGCATTTCATGCAAATGGACACCAAAAGTGAGCAAGGATAGCTATTCTTATATCAGACAAAACAAACTTTAAACCAACAGTGGTGAAAAGAGACAAAGCAACAGTGGTTTAGGACTGTGATATTTTCCTGTTCCATACTGTATGGTAAAAGGCTTTGTCCAACAGGAAAATATCACAGTCCTAAACATATATGCACCTAACACTGGAGCTCCCAAATTTATAAAACAATTACTAATAGACCTAAGAAATAAGATAGCAACACAATAATAGTGGTGGACTTCAATACTTCACTGACAGCCCTAGACAGGTCACAAGACAGAAAGTCAACAAAGAAACAATGGATTTAAACTATACCTTGGAACAAGTGGACTTCACATATATGTACAGAACATTTCATCCAACAACTGCAGAATACACATTCTATTCAACAGTGCATAGAACATTTTCCAAGATTGACCACATAATAGGCTATAGAACCAGCCTCAATAAATTCAAGGAAATTGAAATTATATCAAGCACTCTCTCAGACCACAGTGGAATAAAACGGGAAATTAACTCAAAAAAAAAAAAAAAGGCTTCAAAGCCATGCAAATACATGGAAATTAAGTAACCTGCCCACGAATGAGCATTGGGTCAAAAATGAAATCAAGATGGAAATGACAATAATGATACAATGTATCACAACCTCTGGGATACAGCAAAGGCAGTGCTAAGAGGAAAGTTCATAGCCCTAAACACCTACATCAAAAAGTCTGAAAGAACACAAACACACAATCTAAGGTCACAACTCAAGGAACTAGAGAAACAAGAACAAACCAAACCCAAACCCAGCAAAAGAAAGGAAATGACCAAGATTATAGCAGAGCTAAGTGAAATTGAAACAAAAAAAATACAAAAGATAAATGAAACAAAATGCTGGCTGTTTGAGAAGATAAAATCAATAGACTATTAGCAAGATTAACCAAGAAAAGAAGAAAGAAAATCTAAATAATCTCACCAAGAAGCAAAACAGGAGATATTACAACTGACACCACTGAAATGCAAAAGACATTCAAGGTTGCTATGAGCACCTTTATGCATATAAACTAGAAAACCTAGAAGAGACGGATAAATTCTTGGGAAAATACAACTCTCCTAGCTGAAATCAGGAAGAATTAGATACCCTGAATGACCAGTAACAAGTAGTGAGATTGAAATGGTAATTAAAAAGTTACCAACAGGCCTGGCATGGTGGCTCATGCCTGTAATCCTAGCACTTTGGGAGGCCCAGACAGGCAGATCACTTGAGGCCAGGAGTTCAAGATCAGCCTGGCCAACATGGTGAAACCTTGTCTCTACCAAAAGTATAAAAATAGCCAGTCATAGTGGCATGTACCTGTAATACCAGCTACTCGGGAATCGCTTGACTGTGGGAGGCAGAGGTTGCAGTGAACCAAAATCATGCCACTGCACTCCAGCCTGGGTAACACAGTGAGACTCTGTCTTAAAAAAAAAAAAAAAAAAAAAAAAAAAAAAAAAAAAAAAAAAAAAAAAAAAAAAAAAAAAAAAAAAAAAAAAAATTACCAACAACAAAATTCCAGGACCAGAGGGATTCACAGCAGAATTCTACCAGACATTCAAAAACAATTGGTACCAATCCTTTTGACACTATTCCACAAGATAGAGAAAGAAGAAACTCTTCCTAATTCATTCTATGAAACCAGCATCACCCAAATACCAAAACCAAGAAAGAATATAACCAAAAAAGAAAACTATAGACTGATATCATTGATGAACATAGATGCTACAATCCTTAACAAAGTTTTAGCTAACCAAATCCAACAGCATATTAAAAAGATAATCCACCATGATCATGTGTGTTTCATACCAGAGGTGCAGGGATGGTTTAACATATGCAAGTCAGTAAATGTGATATACCCCGTAAACAGAATTAAAAATAAAGATCACATGGTCATCTCAATAGATGCAGAAAAAGCATCTGACAAAATCCAGTCAGAATGGATTTTTTTTTAACTCAGCAAAATCAGCATACAAGGGCATACCTTAATGTAATAAAAGCCCTTTATGACAAAGCCACAGCCAACATAATACTGAATGGGGAAAAGTTGAAAGCATTCCCTGTGAGAATGCGAACAAGACAAGGAGGCCCACTCTCACCACTCGTCTTCAACATAGTACTGGAAGTCCTAGCTAGAGTGCTCAGACAAGAGAAGAAAGAAAGGGCATCCAAATTGGTAAAGAGGAAGTCAAACTGTCCCTGTTTGGTGAGGATATGATTGTTTATCTAGAAAACCCTAAAGTCTCCTCCAGAAAATTCCTAGAACTGATAAAATAATTCAGCAAAATTTCCTGATACAAGATGAATGTACACAAATCAGTATCTCTTCTATACACCAACAGCGACCAAGCTTTACAAGGGTACAAATGAACTGGGGGTTGATGTCCTCAAGCAAAGTAATATTTAAAAAATGTCAGGGGAAGCCATTTTTATATTCCACTAGGTAGAATTGCTTCTGGTATTTTCATGGCTGCCTGTCAATCTGAGGCAGAGGCTTTGTTATGTCCTATATAAATAATAGACCTACTGCTACATGCCTTTTTCTGTTCTTCAAGATCATTTTGAAAGGATCATTTTTAAACAAAATTATTTCAACTAGCAAGTTGCAAGGAGGAGGTTAGGAAAATTTATTCAGGCAGGCATTTTAATCAAAGAGGTATTTGTTGGAAATGTGGTCAAAAGTATACTTGGCCAAGTCATACAAATAGTAACTTTTTTCCCTTTGAGCTCTAGCCCAAGGCTGCAGAAATGAGTTATGAATGTAAATAAATACAAATCAATAGGTGTTCTGTTTTTATTATTTCACTGGGAATTTCTGTACAATTTGAGAGCAACTTGCTGAAAGTTCAGCAGATGATTAAGTTTAACCTTGATCCTGAGCCAGCAAGATTGGCTTACTATCTATCAGCAAGGGATGTAAATTTACTCCGACACATTTTAATTGGCATTTATGCAACATGTACACACAGATGCTGAATTCATTGAGAAATCCTGAGTACCATCTGTTTAACTAGCTTTGTCCTCTATTAAAGTGCATGATAAAATGAGACTGGATGCCTTTGGCTTGCTCATATATTTATCTTACACTACACAGCATTTTGAATGACCAATTTATTGGTATGCTAGCCTGTTGGATATTAGCACTCACCATAATAATATAAAAATATACTTTATTTTCTGTTTCCCTCTTTGTGGGTGATTTATCTCCTATTCTTTCTTTTAGTGCAAACAGTATCTTCCCAAAGTGTTTTTTTTTTTAAGTTTTAAAAATAATATTGTTTTAATTTAATGTAATTTCTTTAAAAACTGAGGTTTCTATATATGTAGAATTAAATATTTTATTGAGTTTCAGTTTATTTGAATAAATTTTATGTTTTCTTATTTTTAAAAAAATTATATTTAAAATAATCATTTCATCCTTCTATGAAGTTTGAGTTACAAATGAATGAATCTTTGAAGATTATGCTGCCCTGTTTTCTACATATAATCAGAATTTTTGGTTGGACCGAGTTCCAAGTAAGAGTCACTTGCCTACCCTGCAAGACTTGGGTTAAGCAACAAGTTCCAGTCATTAACTGCATATAGAGACTTTGAGAGAAGCTCTGAAATTATCATATGAAAATTGATGGGGGAATGTTCCTCTTTATGAAATACCTTATTTTTTTAAAATTCAGTAACAACAATAAAACTACAGGTCTAAAATATACATTCGAAGAAAAATGTCTAAAATATGCATTGATTCATTGATGAGGTGCTGTGATTTGAATCAAAATCACAACTATACCTTCCTGATGTATTAAATCTTTTACTTAAAAAAATCACACAAACCATTATGTTATTTTTGTACCATTTCCTTCTTAAGAGAGCTGTCACTTTTTAAAGCTGTCATGATGACAGAAGGAACCGTCTATTTTATCAGGAGAGGCCTTATGTCTCTGTGACAGGTAGCGATTATGATGACATTGTCTTCAACCTAAATTCATGAGCCTGAGAATAAAATTCCTGAGCTTGAAAGGTTTTCAAAACTGAAAGTAAACTAACAGATATAGTATCAAATTTAAATGGTTGTTATAGTCTGGGCTTAATTTTCTCATGTGGTTAATGCTTAATACAATGGTATTACGATATTAAGATAATTTTCATCTAAGTGTTGGGTTTCTGGGGCTGGTCTAATGGGAAGACTATGAAATAAGCAACCCCTCCACAATTAACCATCTTGGTCAAATCTTGTGGCTGCTGAAGACTTTCCACTAATATTCTGCTTACAGCTGCTTCAGAAATAGTCTCAATTCAATCTCAAATTTTTTTTATTGTTTTAATGAAAAGCTCTTTGGAATCTGTTCAAGTAGTCAGTGGATAAGAATAATCTAATTGGGAGTCAATGGGCATTCTTAAGCTATCTGAGTTATTACAGTATTAAACCAATTATTTAATCTAAGTGGACTCAGTTTTTCCATCTGTACAATGAGGAAGACTTGGACTAAAAAGATCTCTAAGTTCCTTCTAACTAAAACATGCTATAATTAAAAAAATAAACATATTAGGAAGATCATAGAATATAGATTAAGCACAAAACATTAGAGTACATGAATATTTTTTCCATTTAATTAAACTGAAAGTCTAATTAAAATTCTTTTGCTTTTTAAGATGAAGCAGAGTTATCTACTGAAAATCCATATCCAAAACAGTCAGCTTCTATTTGCAGCCCTCCATCTAACTAAAATAAAATCCTTTAACACATAATCACATCTCTTACATTTCCACCCTATAAAACTTTTACTTCATACACTAACCTTAAGCGATTAAAATGTTCACACTCTCTATATAGGCTTTAAATTCCGGTATGTACAGACAGCCAGTCTTTGAGGCATAAGGTAAGAGATGGCAGATCGGGTTGCAGGTGAAAGCTCCAGAATGGATTGGGTAGAGGAAGGTTGGCCAAAGAGTTCTTGTGGAGTAAAGGCTTACAGGTGGTTTCAAGATTGGCAGAACCAAATATGGACACTTGGTTTTTCAAAGACTAAGAATAAGAATTCAGTTTTTTAAATGACTTAATCATAAATTTAAAAAATTAAAACGTGGGAGATTAAATAGTGTGGGGTCTGGGAATGGAGAAAAAATAACGTGTTTCTTTTTGTAAACTCTGCTTATGGGCATATATTAAACTTTTTAATGAACACATGTGAATGGAGTTAGCTAAAAGTTACAGTTGCTTCAAAATACATTTCAATTTTGATTATAATCTGGAAGATTAAGGTATGAATCTTTAAACAGTAAAAATGATAAAGTATCACATACATTAATCAAGTTAGAGGTAGCATTCATGGATTAAAATATTTAAGACAACTTCCAAGTGCAGAGGCCTTATGTCTTTACTATAACTGTGTTCAATAGTTCATTTTCTAGCCATTAGGGTATCAAAAAATCAAAAACTACTAGAAATTTATTTATTAATTTAGTTGTTCTTTTGTCTTTGCTACTGCTTAATTGTTGTTTTGATACTAACATTTAATTTATGTGACCATAAAATGCTGGATAAAATATTTTAATTGCCAGCCTTGACTTAGAGCTGTATTTTATCCCTGTTAGAAATGTGGTAGTAGGTTTCTTTTAAGCATTACTTAGATCAATTAATTATGGTTGTAGGAGCTGTCAATTATTTATAGAGTTTGGGAATAAAATAAGTGCTTGTCTCTTATGTCACATCATGTGGTATGGTTCCTATTTCATCTTCTTCTTCCATACTTAATTACCTTTTTCTATGATCCCCTCAAATCCTGGAACATTGTATAATTAGCGGTTGTCGTTTTTTGTTCACTGGTTATGATGCTTTGAAATGCATTTTCTTTGATTCTTTTGTTTCTAAGTAAAGAGAAGTAGTATAATTATAAATATTTAAATGATTAGGCAGCACAGTTTGATTAGTAAAGACAATAAGTAATTCTTAATATGTTATTTCAAGTATAAAAATTAAAAACTGATTTTTCCTCATATGAAATCTTAGTCATTGTCTTTTCTTTTGGGGGAAGTTAAGGAGGAAGAAATTGTTATATATGGATCAAGTAAAGTTTTTTCTCTAGTTCTGACCTTGAGAACAAAAGAAAAAACTAACTTAACAAATGTATGATTAAGAAGTGCCTCTACATCATTTGTTTTGTGAAATTATTATACTAAATTATGTGTATCCTAGGTTATTATATGTTCACATACATTTCCCTTTTGTAACACTGAATGTAAAACAAGCAAACGAAAGACAGATAAAATAACAACTAGAAACATAAATGAAATTAGGAGCAACAATGTGTTTTTAATTTTATTGTTTCCTAACTTTTAGTATTTAGGTCAAGGGGGAAATCTATGTTTTGTCATTTTTAAAAGCTAATAAATAATCCTTTTTATGACTCAACTTTTTGCTCATTAAGACCAGGGGATTACTCCATGATGTCTGTAAGCACAGATCTTCATCTGTATTAAATCATAGGTCATTGTCAATTAAAAATAGTCAGACATTTAAAGTGTGCCTTTTATTTACTTATCTAATGATATCTGTCTTTAGGTAAATTTAGTCAATAAAACCTATTTAGACCTAGAACATTTTGTTTCATTATTTTTTCCAGCAAAATGTAATCTTGCATTATTATTGATAAATTAAATTCCCATTTAATAAACAACTGTGGATTTCATGTCCAAAGATTGTTAATGAAACTGGATTTTTTGAGATCGAATACACATAATTAAAGCTAAAAACACCAAATTAACTTAGTATCACATTTAGTTTTAAAAACCTAATATTTACAATGTGAAAAAGAACTATTTGGTTGATAGGAAGTTAGTTACAACATTGATTTTAGGAATCAAATCTTAATAAGTATTTGAAATTGTAATATGGGCATGTGACTTTGTTTGCCAAAATGAATGATCAGTAATTGCAGCAAAGAAGGTTAGGCACTATCAATAACCAGTTATTTTGTATTTCTGTTTAATAGTTGATAAAATATGCAGGATTAAAATTGATAGCTAATGTGATCATTTTTAAATGTGATTTTTATTGCAATGCTTACTTAAAGAGATGCCGATGTTGAGAGGGAACTTGTTTTACATGTAAGTCAAAAGAAGCTAGCAACTATTTATTTAGAAAACAAATTTAATAACATATGTAAATACAGACAAAAGTTTTATGATAACCAGAGATTTTTTTTAATGAGTTATAACTTTGTTCAGAAGAATTACTTGGTTCAGCTTTGAGAACGTGGAACATCAAAAGATTGTTAAAAATAGTCAAAAAAAAAAAAGGAGAAGTTGCAACTGCTTTTTCTTATACATTTGTTTATTTTTTTTTAATTTCTATAAAAGATGTCACTGTTTCCACTGGGGCCTGTTAAGGAGAAAAGTAATCCAAAGCTTGCCAGCATTGCAGAAAAACTGAAACTTCTTTGTATTTTTTTTTTAAGTTTCTTGAAGTTGCTAATGGTTTTATAGCTCTTTAAACAAGTTGCAGGTCATTTTTAAAAGCTGGTCAGTTAACCTAGTCCTAAGAACCATTTATTTCTCATTATAAGCATAGGTCTTAACACTGCCAGAGAAAGCATTTGGCCCTCTTCCACCGAGGAGACTGAGTTTCTGCTTTTTTGATTTATGTTTGACTATTGATTATAATATAAAATTATATTTAATCTATTGGGCCTTAGATAATTTAATAACTCAATAATAAATAAAATTCTAAAAATAACACATCAAAAATTTGTGTTGTGTGAAGAAACAAGAAAGAAAATAACACATATGGGAGGCTGAGGTAGGAGGATTGCTTGAGGCAAGGAGTTCAAGACCAACCTAGGCAACAAAGTAAGACCCTCCCCACCATAAAAAATAAAAATTTGACTGGGCACAGTGGCACACACCTCCAGTCCCACCTACTTGGGAGGCTGAGGTTGGAAGATGGCTTAAGCCCAGGAGTTTGAGGTTGCAATGAGCCATGATTGCATCACTGCACTATGGAATGGGTGACCGAGCAACACCCTGGTCTCAAAACAACTACAACAAAACGATATAACACATAAACGTATCACCTCAAATTTATGAAAGTTATCCAAAATTTTGTTCAAATGGGTTAATTCATGTTTATTTTTGAGGTCCTATACAGGCTGCAGGCCTGTTCATTGTGACTTCCATTATAATAGAGCTGAGCTTCCAAATTTTTGATGGCGAATGACTAAATTAGTAAGAGTGGGGTTTTTTCATTGTAGTGTGTTTTTATCAGAGTACCTTCAGATTTCAGAGGTGTATAGGAATGTGTATTAATCTGTTTTCATACTGCTGACAATGACATACCTGAGACTAGGTAATTTACCAAAGAAATGGGTTTAATGGACAAGGCTGGGAAAGCCTCACAATCATGGTGGAAGGTGAAGTCACGTCTCACATGGAGGCAGAAAAGAGAAGAGTGAGGGCCAAGCCAAAGAGGCTTACCCTTATAAAACCATCAGATCTTGTGAGACTTATTCACTACCATGAGAACAGTATGGAGGAACCACCCCCATGATTCAGTTATCTCCCACTGGGTCCCTCCCACAACACGGGAAATACAGCCAAGCCATATCAGCATGGTAGTTTTATGTTGTCCAGATTCTCACTCTCCATAGATATCATTCCTAAAACTGACTTGACTGAAATGTCCTGTTGTGGAATTCTCCTTTGTTATCTCGCCTTTCATTTTTGCATGTTTTTTACATTAAAAGTAAAAGGCATGCTGTTTAGATGTCTCAATCTTTCTATGGTGCATTTTCAGAGGTATGAAAACCTTTGGGGCAGCAAACAGAGAAAATATTCCATAGTTCTTTATTTCAAAGCAATGAACTGTGTTACAATAATCAATAAACAATAAATCTTTCAGACAAAAGCCTATTGCATGAGGATAAATTTGGGTGAGAATTGGAATGGAAATAGAAGTTCTGAGAGAAAAACAATCTAAAATTTACAATGGAAAAAACAGCTATTTATACATATATTTAAATGGGCAAGAGTGGGCCTCAAATTGTAGTGGTCTTTATAGCTTATTGGATGTACATGGTTATTTTTTATTTTTTATTTATTTATTTTTTAATTTCAGAATAAAAAGAATAAAAGAGAGAAAGAGGAAGAGATTTTAGAAAAAGAAAAGGAGAAAGAAACAGCAAAAGGAAGAAAAAAAAGAATGAAAGAGAGAAAGAAAGAGGAAGAGATTTTAGAAAAGGAGAGAGAAAGAAACAGCAAAAGAAAGAAAAAAAAAGAATGAAAGAGAGAAAGAAAGAGGAGAGAAAGAGGGAGAGAGAATGGGATTCTTCTTTTATTGCCCAGGCTAGAATACAGTCTAAAAATGGGTATTAAAAACCTCTTTTATGCCAATAATTGTGCTTAACAATGGAGACAGGAAGGAATAGGGGATGAAAATAACAAATAAGCAGACAACCAATATTTTATTTAAACCTGTGAAATGCTATGCAATTGCTGGGGAGTGATTTACTTCCAATTAT